>JAKUCM010010086.1:0-21354 GCA_023374145.1 Lepidium sativum
TAATAAAATTATAAAATGAATTAATTAAAAATAAAATATAAAATTAAAATATATTATATTAAAAACAAAATTTAATTATAAATAACAAAATATTTATCGTAGTAATTCGTCAAACATGTCTGAACTACGGTCGTCCTGATCTTCAGCAACTCGCTCGTTCAAATCGACATTGACATTCTCCGTAGGCCTAATCCCGATGTTCCAACGTCTAAGCTCCAAAGCCGCAGTTGCATGAGGATTGCCCTCAACCAAAATATCCATCATGGACTCCATGGCTGCGAATTTGTGAACCTTTGTTTGCTTTAGCGAAGCAATTTCTGCACGAGATTCCTGCAACTGACTCTGAAGCGAGTTCTCGTCTATCCAGTTAGATGTGACTCTCTGGACATCTTGGGCGGATCCTATGCCAATAATCCGTCTTTTTTTTATCGGGGCAATCTGCAAAAATGTTTTGTTAGGAAATAATTATTATTTAAATTATGTTAGATAATTAAAAGTAATTAGTTTATTTAATTAAATACATGCTTATATATCGCGTTGATATCAGGAGCACTCAATTCGACAGGAGTACAATCGGGAAAGCTGGGTTTGACGCTCCTGAACCGCAGGTTCAACCTGGCTGTGTAGCAGCTCACACCGAGGATCAACAAAGACGCCGGATTTCTTCTTATGCGTTGCGGCATACAATTTTTGAAGCGTAGGAATCTGTCCAGTTTTTTCCGCCTAAAATAGGAAAATTTAAATTAAATAGTAATTTATGTTAATTAATATTGAACAAAAAAATTTAATTTTTAAAAAATATTTACTATTTTCATGACAACTCCGTCGAAAGGCATCTGACCCGTAGTGTGCGCCATTGCGACTGGTAAGCCATCTGGACCAATCGTCTTCTGGGAGGCGGAACACTGAGCAGCTCTCCTCACCGATGTCGGGTCTACCCAGTAACTCTTCAATCTTTCCCAACATGTGTTGGTCATGAACGTGGGTTTCCCGGCATCTCCCTTCACTTCCCACTCGGTTTTCCAGTCCGAGACTGTGTTACAAAGCCGCTTCATGGATTTGTGGTTGAACTCATGTCGGACAGTCTCGTTGATTGAGACGTCCCAATTTCAACGTTGCTAGTAGAAAAAGAAAGTAATTAGGATTTAATAGTTATTAGTTAATATGTTTAATAAAAATAATTTTATATTTTTAAAGAAAAATTTACCGCGAAAATCTTGAACCACGTTATGTGAATGTAGTGCGGTGTTGATTTATAATTTGGAGTCGCCTCCACGAGTAGCTTTTGATGCATTATGTGATGCTTCGTCTCACCTTGCTATCAACGCCGAACCTGAATTTTTTAATAGATATTATAAGTTATTTAACTATAAATACTTAAATTAAATTTGTAAATCTAAATAATTTAATATATAAATTAGAACGTACCAATAGGTACCAGTTGGACGATCGATATGTAGTTGCGGCAAATTCTCGCGATTTGGAGCCACGAGAATATCCTCAACCCTGTACTGCGCATAAGGTGCATCCGGAGACACCAAAAGGTATGGATGGACCGCCGCATTCGTCGGTGGAGCTTCTACGGCGAAGTATGACTTTGATGCTAGAACTGCGATTGTGTCTCTGGCACAGCCAAGGAAGTGGAAGACGATGCAGTGACATGCACCATGTCACTATAATGGACACGGCGTGTATGCTTATGGGGTGCCATATTTTGTAGTACCTACAAAAGAATTTTTGGTATTAAAAATTGGATCGTATACTAATAAATAATTTATACACTCCAGAGTGTGATGTGGGGGTTTAGAGATGTTGTTTTACCTAGTTTGGGTTGGATTGTTGGTAATGGTCAGTGTGTACATTTTTGGGAGGATAAATGGTTGTTCAAATCAGCTTTAAAAGAGGAAGTGACAACTGAGTTATTACAGGATTTGATAGACTTAAAGGTTTGTGAGTTTTGGATTGTTGGCTATGGTTGGGACTTTTCTCAGATCTTACCTTTTATTTCGGAAGAGCTGATTCTTAGGTTGAGATCAGTTGTGGTTGATATGGTTTATGGAGTGGAAGATAGACTGTCTTGGGGTGAAAATGCTAATGGGACTTTCTCAGTCCGTTCAGCGTATGTTTTTTGGGTGAAAAATGATAATTCAAAACAAGATCTAAGTATTTTGTTTGACCGTATTTGGAAGGTTATGGTACCAGAAAGAGTTTGTTTATTCTTATGGCTAAGAGTGAATCAAGTGCATATAACTAATGTTGAGAGATCTCGAAAACACTTTTGTGATAGTGACATGTGTCAAGTTTGTAAAGGAGGAGATGAATCAATTATTTATATTTTGCGTGATAGTTCATCAATGTCAGGTTTGTGGGATCATATTATTCCATTTAAATGACGCCACTCTTTCTTTTCACAATCTTTGTTGGAATGGTTGTTTGATCATTTAGGGGATAATGGAATTTAGTTTGATTGTCCATGGTCTACATAATTCGCACTGGTTGTTTGGTGAAGTTGGAAATGGAGATGTGGAAATGTATTTGGTGTTGTAGGGAAATGTAGGGATTGAATTAAGTTTGTGAAAGACTTATCTAAGGAAGTGGTTGTAACTCATCAAAATGAGAGTGTCTTGAAGGGAACTCGATCTTGTATGGTTTGTGAGGTTAATTGGGAACTTCGATGTGAGAATTAGTTTAAAATGAATACAGATGAAGCATCACGAGGCAATTCGGGTTTGGCTACAGCTGGTGGAGTTTTGAGGAATAACAAAGGTGAGTGGTGTGGTGGTTGTGCTTGCTTTAAACATTGGTATTTGTTCTGCACCATTAAGTGAGTTATGGGGTGTGTATTATGGACTTGTGGTTGCTTGGGAGAACAAGTATCACACCTAGTGTTGGAGGTTGATTATGATTTAGTACCGGGATTCTTGAAGTCAGGGATTGGTGAGACTCACCCGCTATTTTTCTTGGTGCGTTCCTGCCATGACTTTTTATCGAAAGATTGGACTATCCGAATTATTCATGTTTACAGGGAGACTAACTGTCTTGCAGGCGGTTTAGCAAATTATGTATTCCATTTATATTTAGGAATTCATATGTTAGACTCGAATTCTAAATGTATTCGGTCGATTTATTGGAAGATATTTATGGTGTTTCTTATCCACGTAATGTTAAATTTTGAGTTGAATTTTTAATGATAAATTTGGGGTATTGCCTCTTTTCTGACAAAAAAAACTAATAACAATGATAGTATTTAAGTTGCCTCTTTTCTAATCCCATCTTATATGAATTCGAAATTAAACTACTTAAATATTTAAGTTGTGTTAATGAAATTGGAATAACGAACATATTCATATTAGAAAAGACTACATGACTACTAATAATCGAGGAAGGATATTACAAGATTATGAAAAATTTTAAAGTTTGTTTATGTGTTTTTTTTCTCTCTTGAATCTTCGTTCTTTATATTGAAAAGCGATCGACCTGCCACATTCGAAGGTTATCTAAAGTTTATTCTTTTGTAATTTCTCCAAACTAAGTGTTCACTATATTAAATGAAAGAATATTAATTTGTTGACAAAAGAAATCCATATAATACATTTAACAAAGTGGCTAAAAAGCTATATACTATTTTCCCATTAATCATAGGTCAAATCTAAAAAGTTGTATATACCCTAGCTCGAGTAATATTATTAGAAATTTAATTTATAAATCAGATTTAAAATTTTGTAAATCCAATTGTTAACTATCGAAACCACCAACAATGAAAATAGATTTTATGTTTCCTATCAGTTAAGTAATTTGATCAATAATTTGTAATTAAGGATCATAATTATTTTGTGGTCTATCATTCATTATACTTACTTATTAATCTTTTTAGGTCTTATTCAAAATATGATTACAAATTAATTTATAAGATAAAATTGTTTAAAAACATTATAGAATCATTTATATGCACACTCAATACCTCTTAATATTATGGGTCCCATTGTATACGTAATCTTTTTAAAAATATATATATAAATCTCAACACACATATACACATATTATACACATATGTTATAAATACATATATTTGTATGGATGTATAGGTTTATAGGCATCATAATTGCCTATTGTAAAAAATCTTCATTTTCACCGCCTCTTTTCTATTATAAATAAGGAGGGGCAAGTTATTGAACATACTGATATAAGAGAAAAAGCAAGATAAGTTTATTTATATTTCATACTCTTCTTCCACATATATACGTAAAATAATAATATAATATAATATATTTAAGTTTATAACATGTTATCAGTATGGGTGTTCCCGTAAGACAAAAGGTAAAACTTAATTTTGTCAAATCTGTTTTTATACTTTGTTATCATAAGTAATTTATGCCTCATATAGGTTATACCCGAAATAATTATATGGTAGGTTATGCCTCCTCAAATGATAAATGATCATATGGTAGGCTATGCCTCCTCAAATAACAAATGATCATATGGTAGGCTATGCCTCCTCAAATGACAAATGATCATATGGTAGGATATGCCTCTTCAAATGACAAATGATCATATGGTAGGTTATGCCTCCTCAGATCAATATCTTTAAATGTCCAGAAGACATTTACAAATTTTTCGAGAAGAACAATAAATAATAAAATGTATCGAAGACATTTACAAAACGTTCCTGAAGAACAGTAAAACAAAATAAAATAAATTTGTCCAGAAGACAAACAATACATTTTATATTATTGTTATTAATACCTAATATGTGATTATCACTTTATATAATTTGATAAATTCATGATAATGATATTATTGATAAATATTAATTTTAAATAAGTTTACTTTAATTATATTTTCTAACGGTTATGAAAAATATTATAATACAAATATATATACCCAACGGCTATAAACACTATTTCCAATGGATACATACAAATTTTTCATCTATAAATACACTCATTTTTTTCTCATCTCTTCACACAAAAAAAATTTTCTTCCCCATCACAAAAATTTTTATTTGGATTTTAATTGTTTCTTTGGTTACAATTATTTCTTCAATTTACGGGCTTTTTGTTTTGGAGCACACTCCTGAAGATTTTCGTATAACTGTTGGTTTGTCTATTTGTGCTTCATATATCATTGTAATTGCTTGTTTGTTTCATTTTTTGTATTTAGATAATATGTTATTTTGAATTATGTCTAATATTTATAAAATTAAATAATTAAATTTTATTGTTACTATTATGCAGTAAATATGTCAAATTTGGCTTAACAAGAAATCATCGCCCTTGATATATGGGGAAACAATTATATGAGATGGGCAGTTGCAGCAAAAATGCACCTTAGAGGAAAAAAACTCCTCAATACCATCGAAAACAACTTCAGATGAGCAAAAGGCTAATGCTATGATATTTTTGGTCAAAAATATCCACGATGGTTTAAAGGATGAATATATAACAAAAGAAGATCCTGCAGATCTTTGGAAATCACTCAAAGATAGGTTTGATCACCAGAAATATGTGATCTTACCAAAAGCTAAACATGAGTTGTTAAACCTGCGGTTTCAGGACTACAAAAGTGTAAGTGAATATAATTCCGCTCTGTTCGGAATAACTTCCAGGATAATGTTATGTGGAGAGAGAATAAGTGAATATGATATGATCGAAAAAACTCTTCAAACATTTCATCCTGGAAATGTAGTCTTGCAACAACAATACCGGGCAAAGGGATACACGACATATCCAGAATTAATGCAAGTTCTCCTTGTAGCAGAACAGAATAATGAACTTGTAATGCTAAACCATCAATCTCGTTTCACTGGATCAGCATCATTCCTAGAAGCGAATGTTATATTATCAAATTACAATAATTATGGACGAGGTCGTGGCCGTGGTAATAATTGTGGTCGTGGACGAGGAGGATATGGACGTGGACAAGGAAGAAAGTATCGTTCTAATGATTTCAAAAAAGAAATGAATAATAAAAGGCCACAAGGAAAGGAAGTTGGAAAAAGACAACATGAGGAAAGTTGCTATAGATGTGGCATGAAAGGACATTGGTCGTGTACTGGTTGTACGCCAAAGCACCAAGAGTCACAAAAGAAAAAGGGAAAACAAAAGGAAAACAAAAGGAAACCAACTTTGTTGATAGCAACGTTGGGCATTCTTTTGATAATGAAGCAAGACCTTCTTTTGACCATGATATCGAGCCACCTTTTGATGGCATAAATAATGATATGTATCTCGATGTGGCTGATTTCCCTGTTGATTCTATAGATATCAACGAGAGCCAAAGAGACTAAAATCTTCCTGAAGAAGAAATATGACATAATGTATAAGTAGTTATGGTTGCTTAATGTTATTTTCTGTCTTTTATTTGTAAAATAGTTTGTAATGTAATATAAAAAAAAAATTTATTAACGCATCTTTTTCTAAATATTTTCATATCAGAAAATGTTGATATGCGAAAACAAAGATGGAGATATTTGTCTGGCAGATAGTGCTATAATTCTTAAAGATAAAAAATATTTCTCTTCCCTTCAAATGAACAATTTTGCCAGAAGCGTGAATACTATATCTGGTAATGAAAAAATTATTATAGGCTCCGGAAGAGCTTGTGTTTCAATGGCAAGGGGAACAAAATTTAAGATAGATAATGCATTATATTCTCCCAAAACATATAGAAATTTGTTGAGTTTCAAAGATATCCGTAAAAATGGATATCACGTAGAGACCATGAATAAAGATGATACTAAATTTCTTTGCATTACATCAATTAATTCGGAAAAGAAATGCATATTGGAAAAGATTGCAGCTTTATCCTCCGGAATGTATTTCACGAAGATAAATATGGTTGAATCATATGTTACAGTAAACCTGAAGGTTACGTGTACATTCAAAATCTGGCATGAACGTTTATGGCACCATGGTTCAGTCATAATGCGAAGGATTGTGGAAAATACAAATGGTCATTCACTGAAAAACCAGAAGATTTTTCAAGCAAAATAATTTCTTTGTAATGCTTGTTCTTTTGGAAAACTAATAACTCGGCCATCACCAGCCAAAGTTGGGAATGAATCTCTAGTATTTCTAGAAAGAATACATAGTGATATATGTGAACCTATCCATCCACAATGCGGGTCATTTAGATATTTTATGGTATTAATTGACGCATCTAGTAGATAGTCACATGTGTGTCTATTGAGCATACGAAATATGGCTTTCGCAAAATTCATTGCCCAAATAACCAGATTGAGGGCACAATTTCCTGATTATACAATAAAGAAGGTAAAACTTGATAACACAGGTGAATTCACCTCACAAGCTTTCAATGACTATTGTATGTCATTGGGAATAGATATTGAACATCCAGTTATGCATGTTCACACACAAAATGGTATGGCTGAGTCTTTGATCAAACAGTTAAAAATTATTGCTAGACCGTTAATGATGAGAACAAGACTCCCAATTTCAATATGGGGTCATGCAATTTTGCATGCTGCAACACTAATTCAAATAAGAACGAGTGCATATCATAAATACTCCCTATTAGAATTAACATCTGGCCACAAGCCAGACATGTCCCATCTCCATATTTTTGGATGTGCGGTTTATGTCCCTATAGCACCGCCGCAAAGGACAAAAATGGGACCTCAAAGGAGATTGGGGATATATATTGGATATACATCACCAAGTATAATCCGAAATCTGGAACCAAAAACTGGTGATATGTTTACGACACATTTTGCCGATTGTCATTTTAATGAAGATGAATTTCCAGCATTAGGGGGAGGAGCAAAAGAAGGTCCAAAAGACACTACGTGGTACACACCATCGTTGTGGCACATTGATCCTCCTACGAATCAACGTGAACTGGAAGTTTAGAAAATTGTGCATTTACAAAATATGGCAAATTAGATACTAGACGTGTTCATCGATACAAAAAGGGTGACAAAATCATATATACCCACTATGAATGTTCCATCAAGAGTTATGGTTCCGGAAGAACAAAATGATGGAAACATAGCTAATGAGCCTAAGGTTCAGATGAAAAGGGGGAGACCAATGGGATCAAAAGATAAAAATCCCCGAAAGAAAAAGAGTTTGGGAGAAATACATAATAATGGCCCCGAAGAACCAAATCATACAGAGAAAAGTCTTGAAGACGAAGATAAAGAAACACATGAGATATCCATTAACTATACCCAAAAATGGAAATATTTGGGTTAGAAATAAAATAGAAGATGATGATGGAATTTTCTCATTCTATGTATCAAAAGAAATTGATAATGAAAGTGATGATCCGGATCCAAAGTCCAGATTAGAATGCCATAAAAGACTTGATTGAGAGAAATGGAAAATGGCCATGACAACTGAATTGAACTCCCTAAATAAGAGAAAAGTTTTTGGATCTATTGTCATAACTCTTGAACATGTAAAACTCGTTGGTTATAAATGGGTATTTGTTCGAAAAAGAAATCAGAAAAAGAGGTAACAAGGTATAAAGCCCGACTTGTTGCTCAAGGTTTTTCTCAAAGACCAGGAATTGATTATGAAGAAACATATTCCCCGGTAATGGATGCAATTACCTTCAGATTTCTGATGAGCCTAGCAGCATCTAAAAATGTAGAAATGCATCTAATGGACGTTGTAACAGCATATCTATATGGATCACTTGATAATGATATATATATATATATATATATGAAAATCCCAGAAGGATTAAAGATGTCTGAAACATTGAGCTCAAAATCCAAAGAAATATATTCAATCAAATTACAGCGATCACTTTATGGATTAAAACAATTCGGATGCATGTGGTATAATCTCTTAAGTGAATATTTTTTGAGTAAACGGTATACTAACGATGCAATATGCCCTTGCGTATTTATCAAGAAATCTGTATATGGATTTGTGATCATTGCTGTATATGTTGATGACTTGAACATTATTGATACTCAAAAGGAAATCGATTGAGACAAGAAATCATATGAAAACAAATTTGAAATGAAAGACTTCAGACAGACAAAAAATTTTCTTGGACTCCAGATCGAGCATCTTCGGAATGGAATTTTTGTACATCAATCGAATTATACAAAGAGAATCTTAAAATGCTTTTATATGGATAAAGTGACTCCTTTTAGTACCCCAATGGTAAAAAGATCATTGAATATCGATAAAGACCCATTCCGACCTTGTGAAGATAACGAAGAGGTATTAGGTTCTGAAGTACCTTATATGAGCGCTATTGGTGGGCTCATGTATCTTGAAAATTGCACTAGACCACATATAGCATTTTATACAAATCTGCTTGCTAGATATAGTTCATCACCCACGTGCAGACGTTGGAATGGAATAAAACATACATTTCGTTATCTCCAGGGAACAACTGACTTGGGATTATTTTATAATAGAAATTCTAGTGTCAATCTAGATGCAAGCTATTTATCAGACCCACATAAAGCCTGATCGCAAACCGGATATGTTTTCACAATAGGAGGCACTGCAATTTCTTGGCGTTCCCAAAAGCAAACTTTGGTTGGTACTTCCTCAAATCATGCAGAAACAATTTCACTTCACGAAGCATGTAGAGAATGCGTGTGGCATATAAGAAGCAACCAAGATGGTCATAGATAAAGGGCCAACAAAATTATTTGAAGACAGTGTTGCTTCCGTCACTCAGATCAAAGAAGGTTATATTAAGAGCGACCGAACAAAACATATTCCCCCAAGATTTTTCTCTCACACACGAGAACTTGAGAAGAATCAAGAAGTGGATATTCAATATATACGATCAGCAGACAATGCAGCAGATCTATTTACAAAAGCACTTCCAACTACAACATTCAGAAAACATGTCCATAGTATCGGAATGCGTCAATTACGAAATTTGTGATATCCACTACTTCAGGGGGAAATTACGTCATTGTACTATTTTTCCCTCGTCATGGTTTTTCATCCCACTGGGTTTTTCCATGACAAGGTTTTTAATGAGACAATGTATAATACATAATTGGCAATATGCAATTAAGGGGAGTGTTATAAATATATATTTGTATGGATATATAGGTTTATAGGCATCATAATTACCTATTGTAAAAAAATTTCATTTTCACCGCCTCTCTTCCATTATAAATAGGAAGGAGGGGCAAGTTATTGAACAGACTCATATAAGAGAAAAAACAAGATAATTTTACTTATATTTCATACTTTTCTTCCACATATATACGTAAAATAATAATATAATATAATACATTTAAGTTTATAACAACGTATAACAAATTTCTGAAATTTTGTTGTAATAGATGATAGTGATTTATAGCCAGACATATCTTGATGTACACGTACACAATCATGTACGTTTCGTATCAGTTGGTACACGGCAAGGCATGTCCGAGAGATTCTAGAAAGGGAATGATCTGATTTCATTTGTGTAATTCAATAGTTTAATATGTAAGGATATCGTTTAAGTACTATCTCTTACCAACTCAATCAATGATTTTTGTGTGATCAATCGTCATATACATGACTCAATGAAGTTCTATAAAAAAAAGTATTAGTTCTTATGAAATTACGCCGTGCAAACGTTAAAACATACATACCTACCTAGTTATATGCTATTTTATTTATTATTTTGTATTATTTCTTATGAAATTACGTTGATGTTGAGTTGTAAATTATCCTTAAAAAATAAATTTTGTAATTATGCTACTCTTTCAAAGTAATTGTATGCAATAGCATAATCTGTCAGAGCAAGACTGACACACAAAATTTTATCTGGAGTTTTTTTTTTCTATAAAGATAAAAGCTAAATTAGAGGTAGTCTTATGCGTTTTCTCCGGACCTGAAAAATTGATCCGAAACCGACCCGAAATTTCGGGTCCGGGTCCAATTCAGGTATAACAAAAGTAACTATCAGATCTTGTTATAGAGTACCAGCGGATATCGGATCGGGTCTGGGTATTACCCGATACCCGAACGGGTACCCGATTATCTGAACGAGTACCCGATTTGGGTATTTTAGGTACCCAAATACCCGAATACCCAAAAATATATCCGAATACTCGAAATTGTACCCGAATACATAATTTTTTGGTTATTTTTAGGTATATAATATACTCCATTTTTTTTACAATATTATATCCGTACCCAAACCGGAACCGGAACCGAATCGAAATAGTTTCAGTTCTTAAATGGATATAGAAAATGTATATCCGAACCGATCAAGATCCGAGAGGACCCGAACCGGACCCGAACCGAATAGTGTTCGGTTCCAAAACGGGTACCAAAATCTTATACCCAAAATACTCGGATCTGATCAGGTAGTACTCAGAACAGACCCAAATACCCAAATGTCAAAGCCTAATTAGAGGCAGAGAGAAAGAAAAAAAAAAGTATCAAAATTGGCAAACAAGGTATTCAGATATTGCCAAAAGATGTACGAACGAAGTTCAGACAAATTAAAACCAACTGATGGGCTATATCGGCCTTATTAAATAACTGGATTATTAGCCTATAAGTGAAATCCAATATATTAAAATGTAAAAAGCTACGTCCCCAAAGGTTGCTTTATGTTATTAATCGAAATGATTATACATTTTATGTTGCTTTTCACACCCACACAAAAAAAGCATTTTATGATGCTTAATGTTAGACGTTCTCTAAAAATGCTAATCTATAGTTAAAGCTCTAATAATGTTATGTAAGGTAAAGATACGGATTTAAAAAATATCGAGATAACACAAAATTTTATGTAAGGAATAATAAAAAATCGTGAATTTTGTAGCTAATCAGAATATAGGCTATACAACCACATGAAAATCTGTAGCCAGTCCATGGTAATCATCGCTAATTGATTAATATGCTGCAATGACTACGATGGCTAGCTTGGTAAAAGAAAAATACGAAATTTGGGCCACTAGATAACCACTAGTTATTTTATTATTTATTATTTATGTCGAATCAAAAGCCATAGACTTTTCAATGTTTTTTTCATTCTAGTCAATCATATTGAAATTGGGCAATCTTTGTTCCCATACTTTATTGTGACAGAAAATTGTTCAAAATGCAAAATAAGCTCTCTTGTAGTAAAGGAAAAATAAGAAAAATGAATGAGCTCATGAACTGGTCTCAAGACATATATAATGCCAAGATTTTGTTTTTTGTTTTTGATAACTTATGGATTCCTAGATTTTATAGGGAGGGGCCATAACTTTTTTATATAGGAGATGCAATTCAAAAATAGATTTTTATCCGGTTTTTCAAATAAAATGTTACATAAACTTATATTGGTGTAAGGGATATCTAAAGAAATGTGATTTTTTATGCATGCCCGGAATTGAACTTGCGAGCATGGTGAAACCCCATATCCATCCCATACCAAGACCTTTGATATGCCATGAAGTTTTGAACTACTTTTGATATCATATCAAGTTAATTTTTTTGTAGCTTACAGTACTTATCTTTGGTTTAGTCATAAACCATATGCATCTATCAATCTAGATCTTAATGTTAACAAATCATAATCAACTAATAACGTACTCATGAATCATGATATAGTACATTGAAAGTTCTTTGTCCTAATTAAGTATCCGATAAGGATCATGAGTCCATATCATTCAAATATCATTCATCCCATTTTTAATATATTTTTCGTTTTCTTTTCTCCTTTATTATTTTAATTCAAATATTGTTATGAAGAACCTTCTATTGAATATTGTTACGTTCTCTTTAAATCATAGTGTTAAAGCAGATTAACCTAACTTGATGATGTAATATTACAACAATAAAAAAACAGAGAATCATATTTCTTATTTTTCAAAATAAACTAAACGTGGGTTTAGAACGAAGATGGCATATTAAAGCCTAAAATCCATAGAACCTAGATTTGTATCTCAAAAAACTGGAGACTTTGGATCAAACTAATCAGTGCTTGTTCTTCTCGATGGCTTTAATCCTTATCTTGATCTTGTGAAACATAGAAATTTATAAGAGGGTATCCTCACGAATTTGACCTGCAATTCATCTAGATCCTTTATCTTCTTCAAACAGCATAAGAAATGCTGATCTAATTACCTTGACACATACCCTACGAGTTCAACATGAAATTCACATCGAATTGTTATTTAACATAGAACTGTTATTCTCTACAACTGTCAAATATGGTGGGGGTTGATTGCCGGTTAAAAATTGGCTAATCATATGGATGCGATCAACTTGTTCTCAACATATATATGGGCTAAGAATTCATGGACAAAGTGGAGCTAATGCATCTAATGCCTAAAAAGGTTAAGAAACTTGTGGATCTATCACATATTGTTATCGATAAAACATGATAATTATACTGATTAATGGCGACCGTAAATAAAAATAAATAAACATGAGATATCGATATATTCATTGATTTTGAATTTATTCTACTTGACGCTTCGTCAAACATGTCACTAGACCACTTGTACAGTTGTACCTCGTTATATAATCTTGATTGATCTTTCATTATCCATTTTGTCATAACGTAGAGTTGTTTCTATTAGATTAATAGTTTAGGATTGGAAAGGCATAAATAGAAAATAGGATACAAGGCCTAGCTAATAACATAAAGATAACGAATCATCCAGATGGAAAAACTCAAACTCGAATATGAAGCATATCCTGAATAATTCCGAGTTCTGTCACAACTCGGGTCGGTCTAACCAAGACGAGATGGATTAATCTTTTTTTTTCTTATGGTCGAAAAAAAACAACTGTGGGCGCTTGCCAGTATGCTAATTTAACGCACCAATTTTAGAAATAAAATGCCAACGGTTTTATTGGATCTTACCATTTACATAAAATACAAAAAAGGTAATAACTAATAAGACAAGACATGGATACTATTTTGTTTTCTTAGATGGGTTCGTTGGTGAGCCAATCAGAGAAGGCTTGGAGAGTGTTCATGTCTGCTCTATAGTGTTTTTGAGTGAACTCAAGGAACATAGACCATGTGAAGTCAGGGTATTTCCTTGATGTAATGCCCTCCAAAAGCTCTCTTGGTGGCTTCACCACTCTGTCTTTTTTGGGACACAAGAAAAATGCAAGTGATTTCCTCTCACTCACTCTATTCACCACAGCTCGATGCAAGCAACTCTTGTATCTATCGTTCGATAGAGCCTACAAAATGAGATTAAGCCCGGTTTAGTATCTACCTTTAGCTCATATGTAACAAAATTGGAGGTTCTCTCTTTAATTGATTACCATGAAAGTATCGCCGATATTGACCACAAAGGCCTTAGGATTTGGACGAATGGAGCGCCATTTATTTTCCACAAAGACTTGGAGGCCATTGACATGATCTTGATGAAGGATGGTAAGAGAAGTAGGATCACAATGAGGTCCTGTTCCTAATGTAAGATCTGGTTTCTGACATGGAGGGTAGTAATTCAGCCTCATTATTGAATCATTTTCTTTGAAAAACTCTCTGAAGTAGTCTCGGTTTATGCCTAAACTTAGCCCCAGAAGCTCCATGATCTTCAATGAGAGTGAATTCATTGCCTCACAGTACTCTTGATACACCTTCCTGCAAACACAAAACCAACAGTAACATGAGTTTTCTAAAATTACGGTTCAGTTGTCGGTACAGAAGAAACCTATTATTGGTTTTTAAGACGTTTTGTCAAAAACAGAGGAAACGACAAAAGACATGTTAAATGTTTGGTTTTTTGTTTTCTATCACTCTGCCTCTCTTTTAGTTTCTTGCTCTGCTTTAACTTTTACCCAAGATGGCTCGAATTCATGTCCCAATGTATCACAGAAGTAATCTTGTACGATTTTTGAGAGGTTTTTGTCGTCGTCGCAAAACCTGAAAGAAAGGGTCTCCTTCCATGGAAGCTTGGAGGAGAAACGGCCAGTGAAACTACTTGCATAGCCACAGCTCTCGCCAGGTTTTCTCAAAACTCTCTGTTTTTCAGAGAGAGGCATATCAAAGAAACGAGACATATATTTATGAGCATCTGATATAAGCGCCTCACTAATTCCGTGATTGACAACGAGGAAGAAGCCATGCTTCGTACAGGCGTCAGATATTAGTGTGGAGGCTTCTAAAGTGGAGGAGTCAGAGAGAAAGTTGTTGAGATCGAGGAGAGGAACGTCAAGCTCAGGAACATCGATGGAAGGTCTCTCGTCGTCAGGCAAATGAATTGGTTTGGGATATTGGGTTGGAGATTAAGCATTGAAGGGTTGAAGATCAATGGCGTCTGAGCATTTCCAAGGTTTAAGTGTACTTCTTCTAGGGATGTTGTTATGCAACTTACGGCCATTTTAGAGATTTCTTTAGATTCTGGAGAAGAACTTTGGTAAGAGTATTGATAAGAAAGATATGAGAATCAAAAGGTCTTTTCCATCTTTTATATAAGCAATTAAGAGCATCCCCACTAGGGATTCTCTTATGGACTCTAAAAACTAAAAGAAAAAAAATAATAATAAGATAAGAGAAGCGAGAGAGAGTTCTTATTTGAGAATTTTTAAAGAATCTCTTATGACACATGTCATATTTTAAATAGTTTTAGAAAAATAAAACAAAATTTAATTATCATAATTAAATAAATAAAATATTAATATTTTTTTAAAGAAATTCATGTGGTCTCTTACCGTTAAAGATGGTCTAAGCAAACATTCAAGTAGTATAGTCTTGTCCACTTCATTTTTTTAACAAAAAATATACAAGTTTTTTTTTGGATACTACTGCCACATATGATATTCAAATATATTATATAGATAAATGAATCATAAGTATTTTAGAATATTAACTGAATGGACTTAAAAACCTTAATAGCAAGTGGTGGTGCCAGATGATTCGGAGAAATGTTTTTGTCATGATGCATTTTTTACTCCGATCCAATTGTTGAAAAAAAATTGATATATATATATATATATAATGTTTATTTTCAAGAATAGCTTATATATAATTTAACAAAAATGGTGGAATATTTAAAACTACTAGCATCTTTTATATTTTCCTCCCATGTTAGTTGGGTGGGGACATGGACAATTACTATTAATAATAATAAATATTCGTTCTGTTTCTTAAAATTTGATTTTTTATCAAAATTTTACATATTAAAAAAACTATTTAATATAAAATTTTACATAGTGTATAATTTTTTGTAATATAAAATTTTCTATAACAATACACCATTACCAATAGTAATTTAGTCTATTCAATTCACTGCTTTTTAAAATTTGTAATTCATAATTATTAAATTGACAAAATTTACATTAAAATTTTATAAAATCAATCTTTTAGAAAGAAAAAAATTTATAACATCAATTTTTAAAGAACAGAAACTCATAGATGTAGGTCTTTAGGTATTTGATACTATTTGAATTGATGACTCCTGTTGCCGGTTTGATAGAATTTATAAAAGCCGATATAAACATTATTCAAACTGTTCAAATACTTAAAGAAAAAACAAAAGAGAAACGTCACAAGAAAACAAACAAGAGAAAAAAAAGGTTTGAACATAACTCTTAAGAAAATGAATTGCCAAAAAAGTTACGGAAAACCAGAAGAGTAAAACCAACCACAAGATACTAAGAGAATGATTAACAAATATCCTATAGTAGAATGTAAACTAGTATAGTTTACTATATTGGAACATTGTCACTGTTATGAGACCAGTTAAAAACAGTCCCATAGGTTTATATCATTAGAGCCATTTACGTACATCCGGAAATTACTCAGGTTTAAACCCAATTACCTTACCATGAAAAACTAAAAAGTCTTGTTTACCGCTTAGCCGAATAGGACGAGAGGAAATCGGGGGTACAGACAAATCCAAGATTGTATAATCTGTTCATTGGGAACTGGAGTATCCAAAAAAAAATGATAATACTTCTAAAATAGCAGTGGATCCATTTGTGAGGGGGGTCTGTTTTTATAGTTGGCAGGACAAAAGAGCTTCACCAATGTTCTTTGGTTGTATATGGAAGTCTTGGTTCCACAATGTTATTCTGTTTTTGCCTCTCTCTTCAGTTTACTTTTTCATCTTTGTCTTCCACTTACTTTTTTTTTTTTGTTCTACTCAATTTGAACCTAATAAATATTTTTAAAATATCATCTAGAAAGATACGCAACGTTTATGATTGATATTTTTTTCTAATGTCTTATTTCGTTTTCTTAATCAAAGAGGTAAGTGCTGAGGACAGTGGTGTAGTCATTTTATCGAACCCCCTACCTGCAGTAGTAGGAGTGGGAATTAAAAGTTAGTAGGCTAGTTGACAAAAAAAAATCAAAGAGATAAGTCTACCTCATTTTTCTTTTTGTTTTAAATTTGTCA
Organism: Lepidium sativum; assembly: GCA_023374145.1. Classification (NCBI taxonomy): domain Eukaryota; kingdom Viridiplantae; phylum Streptophyta; class Magnoliopsida; order Brassicales; family Brassicaceae; genus Lepidium; species Lepidium sativum. The sequence continues at coordinate 17,297 of JAKUCM010010086.1, forward strand.
TTTTATATAATAATTTTTTCAAAATTAAATTGATAAAATTCGATTTATAATCTAATTTTTACTAATCACTAACAATATCACATAGATAATTTTCTAAAATCAAACTACAGTGAGAAATACAATAAACATGATATTTAACCGTTTGATCAAAGATATTTCCTATAAACTATTTTATTCAAAAAAAAATTAAATAAGTAAATTTTTTTTTAATAATTGGATTGACAAAACATGATTCATAACACAAATACATCTCTAAAATCTCTTAATAACTACCATATATAGTGGATTTTCATTTAAAATATTTGAACTATTAGTTGAGTTGAGATATATAAGTACCGGACAGAAAAGAGTTTGGCAAATTAATCATTCTTCTGACAATACTCTATACAAAAAATCATAATATGTATAATTGCACACTTTGATTTTATTTCACTATAACATTATTTTTTATTAATGTACTAAAATTCCCTATAGTTTTAAGGATTTGTCTTCTAATATTCAAAATCAATTGTTAGTATATAAATTAAAAAAGTATATCATTCTTAAATATAGTTATTGCTAAAAATTACATCAGAAAAATATTTTCTATATGTTCAAAGATCAACGATTTGCAAAATCCATAATCATAACCACTATAGGACGAATTAGCTTGTTTTCACCTTTATCATCACAACTCACAAGTTAAAAGATTTTTCAATCTAATGGCTCAAAATAAAAGTCCGGATACGGAAAAAGAGACACAAGCAAATATTCTTTAACAAAAAAAGAAAAAAGCGAAACAAGCAAAGATTGGTTTACGGTAAATAAACCTAAGTTTAACTTTGAATTAATTTGGATTGCTATGGCTACGCCAAGGATCCCGTTGATCGGTTTGCAAGAGAACATAGTTATTCAACTAAGGCTTAAGGGAAGATGCTAATTCGTCATTCTCAGTTATTCAACTAAGGCTTAAGGGAAGATGCTAATTCGTCATTCTCATTTTTAAAATAAAAATGGGGGCTTTTAAACAATTGGATCAGGAATAGGTTGTTAACTGTTACAATCTGATGTAAAACATACTTGTTCCCGTAAAATAATAAAGTTACGGTTAAATATATTGTTAATTGTTACGATCTGATGTAAATGTTAGTATTGAGTCCATCATCATATCACCAGAATAGGTTATCCGAAGAAGAAGACCTGGTATGGTCCGATTAAGAAACCATCGAGAAGGTGTTGATCACATGTTGTAGATGATTTCAGAAGGTGTGAAGAGATAAACAAGCTTGAGTACCACTGCATGATATTGTTCTCTGTGTTTGTGGAAAAGAACATATGACATTCACTGTTATGCTTATTTATAAGTCATGTATTATGTAATCATGTTTTATTTTGCAAACTCTTGTCCTTTTTTATCCAAACATCCTTTTACATAATTTTGCAGCTAACATATATGTTTGCAGCTAACATATATGTCAGGGTATTTCATTTAGAATCAGAGTTTCTTAAGCAGCAAGTTATGTGACTTTGATTCTAATGCAAACGAATAAGTTGACTGTAAATAATTGTTTTACCCGTTATATCTTTTTTGTGTAGTTATATACTGATAACTTATAAAGGTGTTCTTCACTCGAGTGCACATTAAGATGTCGGGTCATCCGTTAAGATAATAGTTATATGATAAATTAATAATTATCGCATATCTTAATAGTTATTAGTAAAATTATCCTCATCTTCTTTCTAGGTGTTTAACGCTAATTTCTTATCCTACCTATGATTGTCTTTGAAAATTTTTAGAATGTACAAAATAAAAGACATTTAGAGATATAATCCATAATAAATGCTGATGAAATCAAACCCAAAATACAAGAGTTAGAATCCACAATAATTTACAAACCAAATCTGTAATTATGAGAGTAATTGTTGATCCTCAAAGCTTCCAAAATCCATTTTCCCAGTTCCAATTTCAACGAGATCTCCGAAAAAAAAAAAAATGTTTTTTCGTTGCAATTTTGTGACGGCCATCATCACTTCAGACTCTCAATATATTTTAACTGATAATATCGGCTAAACTACACATAGACTGAGACTTTTCGCCAACATTACAAACTCGGCATAATCAACAGAATGTCATCAATCGTTTTACAATTGCATAAGAAAATTTGCTTCATATCTTCCATTAAACGTTTGCCTCTCACTTACAGAGCAAGTTAGGGATAGTGGACCAAAGTTAGAAGAGTACTGTTTTTTCAGGGAGTATTTTGTCTTCTTTATCATATGGCACTGCTATTTACCTACATATAAAAACTACCTCATAGTTTTTTAATTTGTTTTGGTATTTATGTTATTAAGTTAATTTATCCTTGTTAAGATCTGTTGGTCCGTTTAATTCCTTTCTTAGGGAAACAATTTTTTTTAATAAAAAGATAATTCTTTAGTGGATTCGAATATTTTTCTGTTGCTATATTAGAAAGTCTTATATTTTTATGCATTCTTTTTGATGCTAAAGTGTTAGTATGTAAATTCACAGTGTATATAAAATTAATAAAGGTTTTGGGGCATATTTGGAATGTTGAGAGGACTTCGTTATCATCTATGTGTAATGATTTTATGGCCATATATATTCTGATTTGAAGATTACTATTATACACTTTAAAAAGATATATAAGAAAGGAAAGAAATAGAAAAATATTGAATTGTATTGTATTATTCACACTCGTTTCTCACACTTCACAGTTTACACCAACAGAAATGAAGGACCCATTCAAAAAAAGGATAGAGAAGAACTTGAACAATAAAAAAAAAAAAAATACCAAAAATGGAAGTAAAAAATCAAGATCGAATTTAATAACTCCATAATGACAAGTCATCATCTCCATGACCACCATCATAATTCTGGTTCCATTGTACAGACGGCAGAGGCAAAAGCATACCTTGGGCCATATTAGCCAACAAACTCGGCATTCCAAACATCGTCTCTTCGTCTACATAAAACATATTTTCACTAGCTTCTGCCGTTATAATAGCCTCCACTATAGTCTCCTCCATGTCGAGGTCAAGATCCGTGGTCATGCCATCGTGAAAAGCCAACGCAGCTTCACTCGCTGCCTTCTGTATATCCTTTGCGCAGGTTGAATTTGGGATTCTGAGTCTCCAAGCTGAGTCCTGCAAAATTAAGGCAAGCGGATCGGCCACGGAGGGCTAGAGCAGCAACGTCGTGAGCACGAGCTGCCATTTCCGCTGTTAAGAAAGTTCCGAGCCAAATTCTGGATTTTTTGTTTGGTTCTCTGACCTCACAAACCCATTTACCAGAGTTTCTGAGACGAACTCCTCTGTAAATTGGATGACGAGTCTCACGAAACTTCTTCCGACCTGCTGGTTTCTTCGGACAACTCGCTGCAAGTGTCGGACAATAATTTCCCCCGGAGGAAACTGAAGACTCATAATCAGAGCCTAACATCTCAGCGATTCCGTAAATGAATTCATTGATTATAATAAAAACTGGATATTGGATAAGATAAGTAGAAGACTAAAAAGATCTCTGTTTCTATAAGATTCAGGTAGATTTAAAGTTTGTAGTTAAAGAAAGAGTAAGAGTTGGGTTTATATAGTTATAGTGGCCGAAGATATTATTAAATTTGATGGGAAGCAAACAATGTCTCTATGAACGCCACGTGGAGAAGACATCGCTAAGGAATCCCACGGTTCTGTAAAATGTGACTAGTTTAATATTTCAAGTCACTTAGAATCTGACATCTGTCCTTTTGACCGTGTGATGAGACTATTCACTCTTCTTCACTCGTTATACCTTTATGGGTTTTGTTTATTAACTTCTACTTGAGCATTGTGTGGCTGTTTCTTCATAAGGCTGAATGTAGGACATATAATAATATGCATCTGTTTTCTTTTTCTTTGGACATACATAGATATTTTCTCCCTAATATTTTGCTAGAAACAATATTCAAATACAATTTTAGAACTATTGATTTAGTAATTAATATACAATTTTAGAACTATTGATCTAATAATTGGAACCATAAATATTATAGTGTCAACTTTTATTCTCTCTCTTTTCCTCC
>JAKUCM010010087.1:0-18794 GCA_023374145.1 Lepidium sativum
TATATCCATTCATAGGTTTTATTGACCTCTCTCCCTGGTGTTTCCTTGGCCTTAGAATTCTGCAGTATTCCTGGTTTACCATCTTCACAGGTGTCTTCCTCTTTCATAATTCATTTCAGATTTGCTTTACATTACTCTGACGGTGAGCACTCTGGTGGATGAAGATCAAGCTCAGTCTTAGCAGCGATGGATTTTTGTGGAGAGAAGGCTTCGTGGTTGACACACATGGTGATTGGTGTTATACTGCAGATTTACCTTTTACTAGCGGGGAAAGGTTTTTTCTTTTGCAAGTCTAGCCCTCGATTCGATTGGAAATGGTTCAATGATGTTTCCATCCACCATAATTGCATGGCAGAGCTGTCATCAAGCCAACACGTGTCAACTCTACACACGCGTCTTCAAGAAAGATGAAGCTCTTGATCCTTCCTCAGGCACCGACAGAGTTTGGGTCGTAGGCTAGCCCACGAGTTTCTATTTGTTTCAATTTTCTTTTGGTCTTGTACTTAGCCCATTAGGCTTCATATTTCATATAATAAAAAGAGTAAATTAGCTCAATATCCATATGCAAATATATAATTAAGTAAATGTCGTATCCAACTTTTAATTAAGAAAACTATCATGGGTCTATTATGTCAAAATGATTAAAGCGTCTTGCAAGTGGCATTTAGTCTAATGGCATGTGGTAAATTCATGAGAGGTAAGTGCACTTGCACATCTTGGAATCGAGTCACCCCATTTGCATTTGCAAGAACTTGGCTAATAGATCGGCCATTTGTGGCCCAGTATTGACAAAAAATAAAAATTAAAGCGTCCTTTAGATCATTTAATATTTTGTCTCTGATTATTACACGATAATATATAATATACCGAATAACAATATAGTACCTATAAACATAATATATACGATAAATATTTATTATTTATTAATATAAATATATACTAGAGTAACAATATATATTATTTGTTAACTCATATAACGGATACAAAGATAACATAATTTGTAAACTATAATAAATGATTTAGACGATACAAAAGTACAATAATGATGATGTTTGAATTTGATGGTATCTGTTAGCAAATATGTTATTTGAGTAAATATATTACTCACTAACTCATACGTTTTCTGATAAAAAAAATTTTAATTGTTTTCATGCTGCATCCAGGTTTTTTTAAATACCTTAAATATTCTTCATATTGTTGATAAAAGGATATATCTTCCACTACGATAGTTATATGTCAATTCCTTTGAATTTCATTCTTGCGAACGTACTAAAAATCAAAAGAAAAAGAAGCTGTTGAGGTTCCGATGTAGGAGAATGAAGCCCTTACAGGAGGAGATTCCTCAGCTAATTAATTGACTTACCTTTCTGTTTCATTTGCAACTATACTAGTAGTTACTGTAGGATTATTTTCTTCAATCGAATACAAAAGGAATTCAAGTACAAATTGAAATATTAGATCTAATAGAATCAACAAATGAGGTAGGTTCATTAACAATTCACAGATTCATAAACATATTATACGGTAACACATAAATTACATGTAACATATATATTATCCGATAACAGAATTATTATCTTTGAGTAAAATTATCTAGACACATGAAGGCTCAAATACTCTCCTATAAATTTTGCCTACCACTCTTATGCAAACTAAATCGAATATAAGTTGACTCATAAATTATAGTTATGTTTGTTTAGTAATTTCTGGCGATTATGACCAACAATTACGTCCAAAACAATTTTATTTCAATAATTGCAATTTTGAGCATTAAAAATTTCAGCGACTAGTGGTTAAGAGAGTAACAAAATTAATTAATTAAATAAATAAAATTTAAATTCAGATAATAATAATAAAATTATATAAAATATAATAATTGAAATTAACATATCTATTGAAAAGAATATTTAAATTTACAAAAAAAAAATATTTGATTTAGTTATGTAGAAATATATTTTGATAAATAATATATAAATGTGATAGTACTTGTTATTTAATTTTCACAAAATAATTTGAATATTTTCTACTAAAGAAATATAAGTATTTTATAATTTTTGATTAACATATAATTTTTTATCATTTTAATAAGTATATATAATTTTGTATGATAAATTATAAATTAAAATTTGAAAGATCAACAAGATAACCTGAACTTGTCACAACGATCAATCGCAGTTACAAAAATAAAACTAATATTTTGACTGTAGTTGTTGGTGGCATAAAAATTGTCAACAATATCCAACTGTATTGACACAGACCAATCAATTAATCAAATTGCCCCAATACCGTATCAACCCAAACCTAGAGGTAATCTATATAGCAATGTTCCAAATGATGTTTAAATATTATTAGCTTACACAGTTCCGACCACATTGCATGATTGCACCTCATCTGCAACTGGGCCTCGCTAGTTTGAGCAATGTCACCACATTGTTAAAGGAATGGTACATGATTGATTGGAAGAAGGATGACGTTCGTTGCTTGCTTGGTGATCAAATTATTTAGGATTCACTAAGAAGATCTTTTCTTTTATCTACTTATCTTGTTCCTATTTTTACTAGATGACGTTCTCATCTCTTGTAAAGGTTTCTGCTTTGTTATATTTTTTACCGAAAACTATTCTGACATATTATTACGTCTTTCAAGTCGTACTCTTAAATTTCGTGTTGTTGCTTGTGAGTTTTCCGAACCCTAGCTCCTTGCTTGCTTTGCTTTGTTGATCTATCAATAAATCGTATTTTCTTCTCTATTAAGTCTCGTTTCCGTTTTGTATATGATTCGACTATGTTTTTCTATATTAAAGGTATCAGAGCACTCTTTCCTCATATTAAGTCATAGTTCAAACTCGGAACAGTAAAGAAACATAACAGGTAGTGGAAGCAACTATGGAGGAACAAATAGCTTCTATGGAAAAACTGTTACGGGTATAAGGAGAAGTGTTAATGGCTCAAGGCGAACGTTTAGCAAATCAAGATGAAAAATTGGCTTCTCAAGAGGGTCATATTGCGGATACTATTACAAAGAATTTTGCAGAGATCTTAGAAGTGTTCAAGCATGCTCTCCCTACTCTTCTGGCACTGCCGGCGTCTTCTTTTCGAGTTGTAGAAACAGAGCAAATTGCACGTTTAAACCATTTTCCCCGTAATTCTTCTAATCCACTGGATGTTGTTCCAGCTAGCGATGTCGCTGCAGCTCCTCTTACCGGGCTATATGCTGGTGTAACTAGGTTAGGAAGGGTAGAATTTCCACGGTTTAATGGTGAAGATACACAAGACTGGATTTTTAAGGTTGATAAATTTTTTGAGATGGACCAAACACCAGAAAATCTGAAAGTTCGATTAGCTTCTATTCACTTCTTTGGAGAAGCTGCGACTTGGCATCGTAGTCTTATACAGTCTAATGTTAGATCTGGTGTTTTAAACAATTGGAATGCTTACTAACTAGTCTTAGTTAAAAGGTTCGAGGATGTGATTGATGATCCTATCGCTGAGCTTAAAAACCTTCGTGAAACTAATGGAATTGTCGACTATCATAACAAGTTCGATATCATTAAGTTAAAGGTGAATTTTCCTGAACAATATTTGGTAAGTATTTATGTGGCTGTTCTTCGTAATGACATGCAGATGCATGTAAGGATGTTCCAACCTCAATCCATCCGACATTGTCTCTTGTTGGGGCGCTTGTTCGAACAAGCTACACTTCCGACATGAGCAGCTCACTCTTGGACTAATTCGAGCAATGGAGACGGGAAGACACTTGTAAGCTATAACAAGGATCACGGATTAAAGGTTGAGAGTTCTTATAGTCTGAAAAAGGGAAAAGAGAAGGTTGTGAGGTCTCGGCCAACATTGTCGGGAGAGTTTATGAGTGAACGACGCGCTAAGGGACTTTGTTATTTTTGTGATGAAAAGTATACATTGGATCACTCTCGTTCATAAAAAAAACACAATTGTTCAACGTTGAATTAGACGGTGATAAATCGAGGCTGCGGATACGGACAGTGAAGAAGAAAGTTCAGCAACCGCATAAAATTTGGTAGAGGAGCCAAAGATTTAGGTTAGTGCGGTCACGGGTGTTATAGATTTTCGAACTATGAAAGTGAAAGGCATTCACGACAAAAAGGTACTCTTTCTGTTAATCGATTCATGATCTAATCACAATTTTATTGATCCTAATGCAGCAAAGATTTTAAATTGTAATATAACATCGATGGGAGGAGCAATGGCTAACGTAGCCGATTGAAGTAGATTACCGATTCAAGGCAGAATTAGTAACTTTAAGTGGAGTTATCAACATCACATATTTGAGAATGATTTTATGTTAATTCCGTTGGGAGGCTGTGATGTTGTTATGGGAGTTCAATGGTTATGTACTCTTGGAAAATTGGATGGAATTTTTCGACTATACGGATGCGGTTTCAGTTGGATGGCAAACATGTTGTGTTAAATGGTTTGAAACAAGGTTCTCTCAAGGAAGTTAAGCTGCTTAAAGGCACTAAAAAAAGGTAATAGTGCGATCTATATGCTCTGGTTTATACACAAGAGTTACCCGCTAATTGCAACAGGCTTTCGTTCACTATTGGGGCCAATGGAACAAAAAACGAGAAAACCAACATCTGACCGAAGTGCTTGCTAAGTTTCAGGAGATTTTTGATGAACCTAAGGGATTATCGACATCTCGTGGTATCCACGATCACAAGATTCTTTTGGTGGAAGGCGCCAATCCGGTTAATCAACGACCGTACCGATATGCCATTTATCAAAAGAACGAGATTGATAGAATTGTGGAAGAAATGTTAAGCAACCAAGTTGCAGTCTGTTTGCTTCACATGTGGTCATTGTGAAGAACAAAGAGGGTAGTTGGAGGTTATGCGTGGATTATAGAGGTGTGAATAATTTAACGATCAAGAATCAGTTTCCTATTCCTTTGATTGAAGATCTTATGGACGAATTAGGAGGTGCTTGTTGGTTTTCTAAGATTGATTTAATAGCTGGTTATTATCAAGTATGAATGCATTCTGAAGACATTCACAAGACGGTGTTTAGGTCTCATAGCGGCCACTATGAATATTTGGTTATGCCCTTCAGTTTAACAAACGCTCCCGCAACATTCCAAAACCTCATGAACACAGTTTTTCAAGCCCTTCTTGCGGAAATTTGTTCTCATATATTTTGATGATATACTCATCTACAGCTCTACTCTTTAAGATCATGTCATACATCTTGAAAAGGTTTTCGTTTTGATGAGAGAAAACAATTTGTTTGCCAAGCATAGCAAGTATGAGTTTGCTGTCAGAAAAAGAAGTATTTGGGGCATTACATAGAAGGAAATGGTGTCTCTACAGACCCTGAAAAGATTAAGGCGGTTCAACATTGGTTGCAGCCGAAAATAGTGAAGGAGTTACGAGGATTCTTGGGTCATGCGGGTTATTATCGCCGATTTGTGCGTGATTTCGGTTCTATAGCTAGTCCATTGACAACATTAACTAAGAAGGAAGCATTTGAATGAAATGAGGAATCTCAAGCTGCCTTTGATAAGTTGAAAACAGCCTTGTGTGCAGTGCCAGTACTAGCTTTTTCCTTGTTCGATCAACCTTTTGTGATAGAAACCGACGCTTGCGGACACAGAATTGGAGCAGTTTTGATGCAGAATAATCATCCTATAGCTTATATAAGTCATCAATTGAAGGGGAAACAGCTACTCTTACCTATCTATGAAAACAAATTACTAGCGGTAGTGTTTGCTGTCCAAAAGTGGAGACACTACTTGTTACTTTCTCACTTTGTTATTAAAACCGATCAGCGCAATCTTAAATATCTCTTGGAACAGAGGCACAACACTCCGATACAGCAGCAGTGGCTACCTAAAATATTGGAATTCAGCTACGAGATTCAATACAAGACAGGGAAAGAGAACATACTGGCTGATGCCTTGTCACGAAGGGAAGGTTCTGATATTTTACACATGGCATTATCAGTTTTATACTGTGATCTTTTGCAGAAAATTCAAGAGTATTATGATTCAAGGGTTACTTAGGCGTAAGAGTAAATTGGTCATACCTAATGATCATACTCTTCGAGCTTTTATCTTAAAATGGCTGCACGATTCTGGTATTAGAAAACATTCCGGTCGTGGCGAAACACATCAAAGAGTTAAGAGTGTATTCTATTTGAGGGGTATATCTAAGGATATACAAGCTTACATTAGAAGTTGTGACATATGTCAAAGATGTAAGTTTGATTCTTTTGCGTATCCGGGTTTACTTCAACCACTGTCAATCCCTCAAGCTTTGTGGACCGATTTATCAATGAATTTCATTGATTGTCTTCCCTCTTCATTCGAGAACACTGTGATATTTGTGGTGGTGGATAGGTTGACAAGGGTTCCCAATTTGTAGCTTTACATCATCCATATACAGCTTTAATGGTGGCTCAAGCATTCTTTGATAACGTATTCAAGTTACATGGATGTCCAAAGTCAATCATTAGTGATCGGGATACAGTTTTTGTAAGTGAATTGTGGCAAGAATTGTTCAAGTTTCAGGGAGTTGCTCTCAACTTTTCGAGTGTTTATCACCCTCAAAGTGATGGCCAAATGGAAGTGGTGAATCGAGGCTTGGAAACTTATTTAATGTGAATGACAAGTGATCGTCCGCAGATGTGGAGTAAGTAGTTGCCTCTAGTAGAATATTGGTATAACACTACCTTTCACACTTCTAACAAATGACGCCATACGAAGCTATGTTCGGACAGCAACCTCCGATTCATCTACCATATTTACCCAGCGAATTAAAAGTGGTTGTGGTTGCACGAAACTTACAACAACGAGCGAGTATGATCGATATATTGAAGTTTCATCTCTTGCGCGCACAACATCGCATGAAGTAAAACACATATGTGCATAGGTTGGAGAAGGAGTTTGACATTGGCGATTATGTCTATGTTAAGTTACAACCTTATCGCCAAAACTCTGTTGTGACTCATGCAAATCAAAAGCTGAGTCTGAAATATTATGGTCCTTGTCATATTATCAATAAGTGTGGATCGGTTGCATACAAGTTGGATCTTCCAACAACTTCAAAGATCCATCCGGTGTTTTAAGTTTCCCAACTGAAAGTCCTTGTTGGTATTATTCATGTTTCGTTTACATTACCAAGTTCGGTCTTCGATGTTCTAATTAAAGAAGTTGAAGCAATTTTGGAAAGAAAGATGGTACAACGTCAAAGTCGGGCTGTTACAATGATATTAGTTAAGTGCACACATTTGGATGAAGCTAAAATTACATGGGAATTTATTTTTATTTGCAGAAGAAGTTTCCTTCATTTACACCTTGAGGACAAAGCTCTTCAAATCTGGGGGATTTAATATAAGAATGGCACGTGATTAATTTGAAGAAGGGTGACACTCGTTTATTAGAATAAGTTTGTCTTATCTTGAATAGATCTTTCCTTTTATTTTTTATCTTGTTCCTATTTTTACTAGGTTAAGTTTTTATCTCTTATAAAGGTTTTTGCCTTGTAGTTATATTCTTTACCAAAACTATTTTGTTATTGCTTATGAGTTTCCCGAACCTTATCTTCTTGTATGCTTTGCTTTGTTTATCTATCAATAAATCGTATTTTCTTCTAAATTAAATCTATTTTCCGTGTTGTATACCATTCGACTCTCTTTTTCTATATTACACATCTGCCGAGGTCGTTGTTCTGGTAGCACGTCTATTGTTCTGCTTTGTTCCGGTAGCTATAGCATCAAATGCTGTAGAGACATGTGAGAGATTTTTCTCTAGACCTTTTTCCTTCCCACGTTTATTCCGGCGAGCCTCTTCTCTTCTCGGATTCTTATCTTTTACAGAAGAGGTTTCTCCAGTCATCTGGTCGGTTCTTCCTCCGAATTTATGTCTCTCCGGTTCTTTTTCCGGTATTATGTCGGTTTTTGTTTGGCTTTTTGTTATCGGCAGGTAAAGATCTCCTGTGTCTTCACGGCGGTTTAATATCACATCTCTGGTGGGTCGCTAAAATGGATTTTGAAAGCGAAGACTGACAGTGAGAAAGTTAGGTAGGTTTTAGATATGAAGCAGCTCAGTCGGTAACTTTCTCGGAAGCAGTGATCAAAGGTTGGACATCAGAGCAAGGAGCAGGACATGCACGATGATTCCGATATCGACATCCTCGGCGATTATCCAAAGCTTGCATGACGGCATGTCTTCACGGGTATACACGTAACATCTGCGTATCTGAAGCCTAGCTAGGTCATAGCTTTGATTTTTCTAGATATGGGCTTGTATTTGGTCCATTTCCTTGTCTTCTGTGTTCAAGTCCAATGTAATATTGGCCTTTTGCCTTCTTTAATAAATTCTGACGACCAAAAACAAAACTTAAAAGGAAATCAATTATTTGGATCCTAAGAGCATGATCAATAGAGACTCTCAAGAGTCTCTTACAAAAAAAAAATTTTTTTTTTTGTAAAAACGGAACCAATACGGGTTCACCACGTGGCGAACCTATCTCTTAAATAGAGGATGCAAGAGACGGGTTCGCCACGTGGCAAACCCGTATTGGTTCCGTTTTTTACAAAAAATTTTTTTTTTTTTTTTTTTAAGAGACTCTTGAAAGTATCACCATTGCACATGGTCTAAACCTTTATTTATGTGGCCTATATCATGGGTTGGGCTCGTACATATACATCGTGAAGATGAGAACTTGGTGAACGAGCAGACAAAGGACCAACTCAAGTTAAGTCAAGCTTGAGACCACAAGAATACGAAACGGCTACTGCAACAAACCAGTTAAAATGTAATGTGAGAGCTTAGAGAGATAGAGAAGAGCAAGCACATAGTTTTACGGTAAAATTGTCCTTCACCAAACCTGAAAGAGGCTGAAACGACTTTTTATGGTAAAATTCTCCTTCACCAAACCTGACGGTGAGAAAGTTAGGTAGGCTTTTCTCTATGGCTAGAAAAGTAAATAACAAGGTTCTACATGAAAGGAAACTAGAAGTTCATTCAGTGAGCTTTTAGAATGATGTATACGAACATAACAAAACACCAATCATAATTCTGGCATGCCTTTGGAAACTTTATATTGTACATGTATTTTTCTATTGTAACCATCATGTTTCAGTAGATTTTGGCTCATTCTGAATTGGATTTGATACCGGTTCATGATGCTGCTGCTCTATTGGCTGCATCTCTGCTTTCTTCTTCTCTTTCTGGATCACTTGTCGTGGCATTACCTCTAGTAAAAAGCTCCCTCCATTCCACACAGCCGCTGAAATCTTAAGGATCTGAAAGATCACGTGAAGTCTATACGATAGGAAGATCGGAACAGTCAATGCCATGGTTGCCACCGTGAAGATAGCCTGAAATAGAATGTACATCCACATACGGTTCTGATCTCCTAGCAGACCACTCACCTGCCACAACTTATTGTTTGCCTTTTCAGCTTTTTTCGACAGCTCTCTGCACAGACCAGATGATTTCATCAGGACAGGTTCAGTTTACGACTCTGAAGTAAGACCACGTTCCATTGTGTTGTGACCTTAGCCATGCAATAGCAATTTGAAAAACGTGTGACACATATTTCTTTTCTTTCAACACATACAAAATTCGATTAACCATAATCACAGCATGGATGATCTGATTGATAATCTATAGAATACGAAATATAGGACTGACTCTGCAATTCCTCAGGATTTTAACAATAACAATTTTCTTCTGTTTTAGATTTAGTATTCAGCAACAAACATACAAATAGAGCCATTATTCAGTAGTATTTTCTTTAAATTCCGCCATTCTGAGATGTTTTTAAATCAGAAATGTAAAAGCAATCTTTCTAAAGGAAACTATATAACTGGACGAAAGAGCTGGATGTTAAAACCTATTATAATTCCAAGTAATTGATCATGCATTCAACTATGCGGACAACAATAGCATATAGCGTAGACCAGTTCAATCTGAGCAGGTAAAAGAGAAGAGAGAGAGAGAGAAATATAGCGGAAAATGATACCTGTAGGAAGTCATAACTTCAGGATCTCTTAGGAGTCTCTGCCTACGCAGGACATTGACGATTAGAAAATACAGCACTTGCCAAAGAGTATAAACGACCAAGGGGATGAGAAACAGCCATGTAAAAAGGTAAGCTTTGTCCTCCACATAAGGCCATGAAGCCCTACGATCTGTGCCTACAGGGTGCATAGCTGCAAAGGTCGCTGGATTCCACCACCTAATCGTGAAGAACACAAGCCCTGACACCAAAGGCGTTGTAACACTAAAGAATCCAGGAGATACACCATGAAGCTTAAAAATACATCTTCATATTCATAGGCTTTTTGAATGCACAACTATATCTTATCCAATGCATATACTAAGAGTAACCATGTATTTTCCTCCTAATCACGCCTTTTGTAAAATCCAATGATCCTAAAAGTACAGGATTCAAAACCCTAAACAAGGCCTAGTTGAGAGGATTATGAATAATTTCAATCTAAACCATCAACTTTAGCAATATGAATGTAACATTACTTAGTCAACAGCCAGAATAGTAAAAGGATTACATAACATACCTGGTAAGAGATGTATAAGAACACTAACAATCTTATCTGGTGAACTAAAAACCAGACTGCAACGCCAGACAATAAGTGCCCACGCCAATGGCCCCTGCATATAAACCACGGAACACAACTAATTGATTAACACACACAAAGACTCATATATATGTGTACATATAGTGACTAAAAGCATACCTCTGCAAAGGAAAAGCAAACCATGAAAAGCTTTTCATTCTTAGGATACAGAAGAAGATCAACCAAGAAGATTGTGTTGGCATAGTAGCAAAAGTCCTGTCACATGCCCAAATGATTTAATATATTGCTGTTTCTTAATTCCAGAACATCAAAAATACTATATGAGAACGAGACTCTACCAGAAGGTAATAATGCCATTTCTTAAACCGGTAATATATCCATCGAAGAGGAACAAAAATCACATAGAAGAAGCAGTAAACTAGAGGAATATCTTGAGGCCCTGAGAATTAAAAAAACATCATTATTAACAACATTCAAAATTCTGAGACTTAAAGATTCAAAATCATATTTTTGATCTCACTTGCACCAAGTAAGAAACAAAAACCTCCAAATCCAAGCACACCAACAAGATGTGTCACCTTCAAAAGTTGAAAAACACGTGAGAACAAACATTTTTCAAACGGAAGAACAGAAAATCAAAAACATATTCAATCCAGTAAAAAAACAATGATTGCATATGTAATGAATTAAGAAGATGCCTTATTGATGAATCTCTCATGTTCTTCGGCTTGTTTAGCGATCTTAACGGCTTGTTTCGATAAGATCTCTCGCGTCTGTACCGCTTGTTTAGACAATAGCTCTCTCGTCTGAACAACTTTCTGTCAAAAATTTTTTGGCCCAGAATCAAAAATACAAATTGAAAACAGAAACACAAATCAAATGTTGCAATCGATTCTCGTTTACCTTTGATCGATCCTTGAAACGTTGTTTTACAGTTTCAAACGAGTTTCCTCCATTGGAGTTCGAATCTTCTAAGAGTTCTTCGTTATTCGCCATTGTTGTGCTCAGATTGCACAGAAACTTGTCGTATAGGGAAAACGGAAAACACTGTTTTTTTAACGGATAGAAAATAGTCTCTCAATCACAATTAATGAATCTTAAAAATCCTATAATATTTAGTTTTTTTTTTTTTTTTTTTTTTTGTCAACCAGCCTACTAACTTTTAAATATCCTCCTACTACAGGTAGGGGCTTCGATTTCTGGTGCCTTAAGGATTTGTAAAGTAACTACACCACTGTACCACCTGTTCTCGGCTTATAATATTTAGTTTAAGCTAGTGATATCTTTTAAATTAATAAAAGATTGTACAAATGTTTTGTCTTGGGAACCATAATGGAAACATTATTTTTTAGATATCAATAATATAAATACGTAACTATTTGTCTATGGTTAACTTCTGATTAAAAGAATTGACAACATTTGAAGACTCCAACAAGAAGAGAGACTGAGAAGGAGCCACGTGTCAAGGTTGAATTCTAGGTTCTTTTCCTTAGTTCTAGAGATTCGTCTGCATACACCTATTTATTAGTATATTTCTAAATTTCTTTTCGTTAATTTATAATTTAATTGAGTTTTTTTTTTCTGTCAAACGAGCATTTAAAAAAAAAGAGTAGAATAATGTACACTTATATATAAAGAAAGAAAGAATGTTTCACAAGTTTAGTTCCAAAAACTACCATTGCTCTCAGACGAAGTTTCAAAGATTCAAAAGTTAAAGACCAAACTTTCCTTTACACAATTTCTGGGAAAATGTGGACCTATTGATTTTAGTAAAATTTTCAGAAAAGAAAATAACAAATTCTAAAATTGTTTATGGAGTTAATTTATAAAAAGATGATACAAAAAGTTTTCAATCAATTAAAAAACTAACTATAAGTTATTATAAACTAAAAAATTAACTGTGAATCTTATTGTTAAAATAGCAATTCGATGGAAATACCTTTATTAACTACATAAATATATATATATATGTTTGACATATAAATAAACATATAGACATGTAATTAAAACATATATATAAGTAAATTATATTTTAGACGTATAAATAATGACTAATTACGTATATTAGACATTTGAAACATATAATTATTTATATTGGATGTATGGACTAATGTTACGTAATAAGTCTGATAACAATTATATTATACTTGTAAACTTTTAAATTAACAATTACTAATAATAGTTTTATATAACTCTTAATCTATCTTTGAACAAACCTTTTAATTCAGCAAAGTTTTTTCTCTTTTTTTTTCTTTGTATCTTTTCTTACTGTTTTCTTAGATCTAGTTTAATGTGTTAAAAGTCTGAAAGAGTTAAGCCTATTTTCTTCTTCAGTTTTTTATGTTCTTTCTATCTATGTGTCTTAATGCAAATTCTGGGTTTGTGTTCATAACCATGAATGAGTAGATCCCTAAGGGTCTCATGAGGAAGAGGGTAGATCTAGGTCTGATTCTGGGTTTTTAGTTTTTTTAGGTGTTTGATGTGTAGATCTAGCTTTCTGTTTGAGCGTAGTGCTAATTTCATCATGATCACATGAGACTTGATCCGCTTGACCCCAAATCTGAGAAGTTTTAGGGTTCCAAACTTAGGTGCAGTTAGGGCTAGCATTCCTATCTCAAGAGATTGATTGTCTAGGTTGTTAGTTGGTTGATTTGAGAACTTGTTCATCATGCCAATCTGCTGAGAAATCTCCAAAGACATTTGGGTTAGATCTCAGCAGGTTGAGATTTCATGTTCATGAGAATGACTTGTTTACCTAGTTTTTGTGTTTCTCTGCCGTAGATCTTGCTTAATAGGTTGCTAGACAAGTTTAGTAACCCTTAGTCGGACCAAGGTCACTGACCTTTCTTTCTCATGACCCTGCTTTAGTCATCTGATTTTCGAAATTCATACTCTATTTTAGCTACTTGCTCTGTTTTTCTTTATATTCTGTTTATGCATTGTTGCTTGCTCTGTTTGACCTAACCCTAATAGTTGATGCACTTGAACTAGATTGGTTTAACATATCTCTTGTGCTAGCACTACACTTTGGTTCGATACATATTGTACTGCAATAGATTTGACTAACAAGGCGTAAAAGTCTATTATCAAATTGGTGTCGTTGCCAAATAAGTGTTTTATGCTACATATTGGATCTTAGAATAGTATAGGATTAAGTTTTTCTTGTTTTTGCTACGTTTCAGGTACACACGTCAAACTCACTCTTCAATCTTCAGCAAGCTTTAACCAACTCGCCAACCTGATTACGAGTTCACCATGTATATTGATGCAAACGAGATCCAAAGGTCCTCCTAAACCACCTAGATCTCTTAGTTCAATCAACCTACTCGCTAGAAAGCTCAGAGCTCACAATATCAGGCATGCGAATCTACCTGATGAGGTTGTAGACATGGCTGACTCCACGTAACTGGTGACACTACAAATGGCTCATACACACCACCTCCACCCCATCTGATTCCACCGCTTGCCACTCCACCACCAAGGTGAATCCGACTTATTGGTGTTGGTGATGCACCATCGTTGCACACACCGCGACAAGGCATTAGACCCCCTATTCCCAACAACAATTTTGAGATTATGACTGGTCTTATCACTATGGTGCAGAATAACCAATTTCATGGCTTATCATCTGAAGATCCTCTCGATCATTTGGAAGAATTCGAGCGGGTATGCGGTTTAACCTAAATTAATGGACTCTCAGAAGACGCATTCAAGCCAAAAGCCATGGAACAACAACTGTAAGCCAAATCCCAACCTTTCCTACAGAAGCAACAAGATGGAGAACCTACAAGACCAAGTTTATCCTCCACCAATTAAGAAAGCATGGATCCCGCGTAACCAGTACCATCACAGTTTTTAGCATGCGCAGAATGCACAACTGGCACAACCTTCCCCATCAAAGGAGTCCCCTGATGTTTTGGAGCTTCTTCAACATATTTAGCATGGCTAAGCTACACATGCTGCAAAATTTAACAAGAGGTTTGCTGAGGTTCCACAACGGCTATACACATCACATAATGACCTTTATTGCAAGTTGAAACTTTGAATGTTAAATTGAAGTATGTGAAGAGTCACCAAGCTTCTTATTTTGTGAAGACTACTGGCCAACTGCCTAGTAAAACTATCCAAAATCCAAAGGAATACACAGCTCAGTCACTCACTCTCAGAAGTGGCAGGAAACTACCTTTGTGAGACAGTACATCGACTTGCACTGAGGACAGTGAGGTTAAAGAGGGGGAGGGGAAACAAATTGAAACCACACCCTTTGAAGCTGAGCTCGCCAGCCCAACTTACAACACCCCCAGGCGAGTTGAGCACCGTGATGCTGAATTTCCTACCGCTTCACCTGTAAGTGATACTATGCCTGCAAATAAGCCTAAAACCCCCTTCCCGACCTGTCTGAAGAAGGATTAGACAGCCTAGCTCATAAAGCTTTTTGACAGTCAGATTAGAAGAGTTGATTTGAAAATGTCGTTGCTAAATGCATTTGCTCTCATTCCCCAATACCAAAAATTCCTAAAAGATGCCATCAAGGGGAAATCTAAAGGTGTTGAGGGCATGCTTCTTGAGTCTCATCAATGCAATGTTATAGCTCAAGCCAAAATTGTGCTTGAAAAGTTAGCGGATCAAGGAACATTTACACTTCCATGTTCTTTGGGCCACATGACCTTCAAAAAGGGACTTTGTGACTTGGGAGCTTCAATCAGTTTGATGCCCTTGAGTGTGGCTAAGAGGCTAGGCCTGAATGACTATAAGGCCTGCAAGCTCTCTCTGATCCTTGCTGACCGTACCAAGCGCTTCCCTCACGGCCTTCTCGAAAATTTGCCAATCAGGATTGGAGACGTGGAGGTTCCAACTGATTTTATAGTCATACAGATGGATGAGGAACCACAAGATCCTATGTTATTGGGTAGACCATTTTTGGCATCCGTTGGGGCAGTGATAGACATTAAACGAAGGACCATCAAGTTGAACCTGGGGGATGATGTAAAAAAAGAATTCGACCTGAATTATGGAGATTCAATTAAGCCCACAATTGAAGGTCAGGGGTTCACAATCAGTGAAAAGGTTGGCACAGTTGAAGAACAAGAATACAAGGGAACTTTGGTCTCTCTTGAAATACCACCTTGACAAAGAAAGAGTGAAGTGTCAAGCTTAGAGACTTAAAATAAGCTCACTTGGGAGGAAGTCTCATGCATATTCTTGTACATATCCTTCAACTACTTTAACTCTAATTTTAAATTTCGTTTTTTTTTTGGTTCTTAGCTGCTGATAATGGTTGTGTGTTGAGTGAGTAGTTGATGCATAGGGGACATATCTTGGATAACTATCTATTGATCCCTTATTCCAACTACACACACTCACTCAATCACACTGTTATTTTTTATGACTTCAATTTAATTTTCTGGTTCAACAATTATCATTAGCTCAGCCCCTGCCTCTACTAGTTGATTATTTAGGGTTGATCATTTGATTAGCCTATACTAAGCCCGCCTACGTCTGATCTTTTCTTGTTTTTAGACATTGTTTCAAAACAGGTATTGGGTCAACATTGGCAAGGGAACAATCACTGAGATTCTTGTTGGGCCAGAAAATAAGGGGTTTTAAGTCTGTTGGGTGAGTTTAGCTTGGGGTCCAGACCCATTAGAGCTTCTAGAACGCCAAGGTCACTTCGCTGCTATAGTACCGATGAGTGGTGGAACGAGTGGTTTAGAATACGCAAGGAAATATGTGGCTAAGTTTCAAGTTGTTTGGCAAGTATGACCGGTGAACACATTGTTTTGCCAATACTTGTGTCAGCCTTTGTCCCCCACTCAAGGCAGCATCCAAGGCTCACCCATCCACTATAAATTCAAGAGCCGCCTCCACTTATTCCTCACACTTCCACATTTCTCTCTAGAATCACTCATCTCACTAAAGGTTGTCCTTAGCAATTTCATAAGCTTCGAATTCAGCATAGAAAGCATGATGGTTTCAGCAGGCCAAAGGAAAGAAACAGGCAGCAGCATAAGGTCTCGATCTGTTTCAATGACAGACATGGTAAGATGGAGAGCTCGACGCCAAGCCTTCCTAAGTGAATGAAAGTAATTTGAGGAACGTGGACATCCTTTGGACGACGCTGTAACAACCACAAAGAATCACAAGCCTAAGAAAGGTGTAAGAAAGCTTGTCCTTACGAATTCAAGCTCGGATGAGGAAGTAGCCTATGCTCCAACTCGCCCCTCCACCCGGCGAGTTGAGCACTCAGGCAGTGAACAACATACTGCACCAAGAACATACAAGGGGAAGTGTATAGCTGCAGTGTCTGAAAGTGAAGGTGAAACACCCAGAACAAGCTCTGATATCATTGAGAGGAATGTGGCACGTAGGGGACATGCAAAAACGGTTGAAGATGAGCAAAATGGTAAATTCTTCAAGAACCTCAGTACGCTGATCAATGATGGGTATAACTGAAAACCAAACCTTTATAATTTTGGAGGAAAATGAGAAACACCAACGAGCTCAGGGGTCGAGGTCCACATCTAGCTACAGTGAAGCATACAAGGCGCTTTCACACATGGTTTCAAGGGTACGATTTATCCCCATAGACCAACGCTGGAATTGATGGGTGTAGACGACAATGTGGACATGATATTAGAAGCTTGTGGCTCTCAAAATGGCTATTATGGTCTACAATGGGTATAAGGAAGAGACTAACCAATTCATAGCTACTGTGAAATGTCACAAGTATAAGTCTGCGATTGTTGAATCGCTAGTGAAGCATGGGGCTGGGTACATCACTTGCACAATATATAAGCAATCGTATGAATTCACCTTCAATCAGATGGAGGAGCTTTATCGCTTTCCATCAGGTTTTGCAGCTCCTACCCAACATCGATGAAGAAGAGATGAATGAAGTTTTGCATATGCTTAGTGGGACTACCCCATTCACTCCATCAAGAAGCAAAGGATACATGATTTGGCTAAGCAGTTCACAATCGACAGATCTAAAGCATCACTCTAGACAAATAGATCCAAGCCAAAGCCCATCCGCATAGGCGGGATGTGTTTGATGTTAGTTTCTGTTTTCTTATTTTCCCCATTAGCATGCATTCATGTAAGTCTTCATTTTTTTCTCATCTATGGCATAGAAAATCAAAAACAGAATGTTCATCGCATTTCACTTAGGATTGAGTCTAGTTGTATTTTTTGGGAATCATCTTGCTAGGTTGAATGACTAGGAAACATAGTGAACTCTTAGACTTGCCGTTTTTCCCCTTTCGAACGCTGAATATTTGTGTGCTCTAACTCCTTCTAATTGAACCATATTTGTCAGGGCCTATATATACATCAACCACTTTTGTTCCCTCTGTTTAGCTTGACTTATGGTTTATGGAAAATCTCTCTAAAAGCTAAAAAACTGAATTTAGGGCTGAATTGTTAAAATGCTAGGAAACCATAAACGAACCAGAGGTGTGCGTAAACTCGTACGCCTTTGCGTCTCTTTAGTAGGATGAAGCAACGACGTCTGTGCGTAAACCCGTACTTTCTCAAGCATGTGTAGTCTGCCAATTTGTCTCTCATATAGTTGGTGAAGCAGCTGGGATGAGGTGTAAACCCATAACCTTTCACGCTTGTGTATACCAACTGATATTGAGCTATTGAGCAAAATTGAGTAAGTGCAGATAGTCGAAATAAATAAGAGAGAGAGCCACCAAAGTTTAAGTTAAGGTCTACCTAAACTCATGGAAGTTGAATGACAAGTTCTTTGATTTATAGTCCCTTTTGAGACCACCATACTGTAGAAATAAGGAGTCATGTGCCAAGCGTTGGTGCAATTAGATTGTGGTTTTTCCAAAGGGATAAGGGCTAACTTGTGGATTTCTGTGAGCATCTTGGTGAGTTGTTTGTTAGAGGCTAGATATTCCTTATGTTTGCACCTCTCTTCCTTCTTAGTTCATTGCACTTGCTTGAAGCCAAGCAAGAACTAAGTTTGGAGGAGTTGATTTGTTCATATTTTGATCACTTTAATGGCATATTTTAGGTAGATTTTTATCCTCATTGATAATATTTTATACATTTTAGAGTCCCCTTAGATGCATTTTCGCATACATTATGCATTTGGAGACACTTAGGTGAGCTGGATTTGGATCATTTTGACGTAAAATTGGCATAAGGACTACAAAGTTGAGTCTAAGGCGTACATCCAAACTGAAGACCTTGAAGGTCTCTCTC
>JAKUCM010010088.1:0-23606 GCA_023374145.1 Lepidium sativum
TGGAGTGGTCCCGCGGCAGGTGGCAGGGCGCAGGCGGCTTGCGGGTCCCAGACGGAGTGGTCCCGCGGCAGGTGAAGGTCGCAGGTGGTCCCGCGGGTAGGTGGCAGGGCGCAGGCGGCTTGTGGGTCCCAGACTGACACACGGAGTTGGTGGTGGTCCCAACGTTCCTCTGCCATCACTGTTCGGACCCGCGTCCGGAGAGAATAGTGTACGGGGCAGGTGGGGTCGCTCGCAGCGTACGGACGGTCCTCGGCATTCTGGGTCGATCCGCTTGTCTTTGGTTCGGCCCAGACCTCGGCCCAGTTCACTCCCTAAGGCCGAGGCCTTCTCGGTCCAATAGCGACCCGCGTACGAGGCTTCTCGGTCCAGCCTCTTTCCCGCAGTCGAGGCTTCTCGGCCCAGCTTGCTTCCTGCAGCCGAGGCCTTTCTCGGCCCAGCTTCCTTCCTGCAGCTGAGGCCTTTCTCGGCCCAGCTTCCCTTCTGCAGCCAAGGCCTTTCTTGGCCCAGCTTCCTTCCTCTTCATTTCCTTGTTTCTCAAGCTAGTCTTCTTTTGGTTGCTTGCTCAACACTCTTTCCATATATATATATATATATGGTCAATACTCTCTCTCAAGCTTGACCGTAATGTTATTTCGGGTAAGCTTGGATTTCTCATAAATCCCACCTCATTAAAAACTTATTAGAGAAAACCTCTTGGGATAAAACTCTTCTAAGGAAAAAGAGTGTGAGTTTTATGAGAAAGAGGGAACCTTTGATCATTCTTTTGGAAGATCCACAAGTCCTTCTTTGATTTTCTCCCGAACTTTGTGACAATCAATTTTGATGTGTTTAGTCCTCTCATGAAACACGGAATTGGACGCAATGTGAATTGCCGCTTGATTATCGCAATGCATTGTGATTGGTTTGGATGTAACAATGCCAAGATCTTTAAGGAGTGCCTTTAGACAAGTGAGCTCACTTGTAAGTTTTCTCATGGCTCGGTATTCCGCCTCGGCACTTGAGCATGATACCACCTTTTGTTTCTTGGTTTTCCATGTTACCAAGTTTCCCCCAATAAATGTGCAATATCCGGTAGTTGATTTTCGGTCATTTCGATCACCGGCCCAATCCGCATCACAATATCCAACAATGTCGGTATTGTTGTTCTTTCCCATCCAAATGCCACGATCTTGACTTCCTCTTAAATAACGGAGAATTTGTTCCATAAGGCTCCAATGATGTAATGTGGGATTTTGCATATGTTGACTCACTTGGTTCACCGCATAGCATATATCCGGTCTTGTGATTGTCAGATAAATGAGTTTGCCCACAAGTCTTCGGTATTGAGGTGCATCATTGTATGGTTCATCATTCTTCTCCCCCTTTCGACTGACCTTGTATCCATCTTCAAGTGGTGTAGAAGCAATTCGTGAACCTAAATCTCCTATTTCACCAAGCAAATCAAGAGTGTATTTTCGTTGGGACAAAAATAAACCCTCCGAAGAGCGGTATACCTTCAATGCCTAGAAAATACTTTAGTTCACCAAGATCTTTAATATCAAATACACTCTTAAGATAAGTCTTAGTAGAAGAAATACCGTCCTTGTCATTTCCGGTAATGATCAAATCATCCACGTAAATGAGAACTACAATGATGCCATTCGATCCATTGGAGATGAATAGTGTATGGTCCAACTCGGATTTGTGAAAGCCACGATCTCGAAGTGTAAAGCTTAGCTTATGGTACCAAGCTCGAGGAGATTGCTTAAGACCATATATAGCTTTTCGAAGACGTAGGACTTCCCCGGGTTTGATCATATCTTCTAATCCGGGAGGTGGATGCATGTATACTTCATCTTCAAGGTTCCTATTAATCAGTTCTGTTGGCTTCCTACAAATCTGAAACCTTCTCAAAACCTCACAATTTAACTTTATCTTATCCCTAAAATATAGGAATCTTTTCAAACTATCTTGAAATTCGATTCTATTTGATCCGTATATCCAACTTTTGTACCCAAATTGACACTTAACTTGTTTTACTAGTGTACCGCTTCCCCTTAAGAGTAAAAGGCTCCTCTCCTATCCTGTCCCGTTTTTTTGACAGCCACATAGAGCCCATAAGTGGAATCCCTAACATGTGATAATTCTAGAAACCTCTCATCTATACTATTTGAGCAAAACCTTCTCAAAAAGCTCATCATATCAAGAATCTCAGAATGTCTACGTATCAACACTCTTCCCATACACCCATTTTGACAACTATAGAAACCTAGATCTAAATTGCCTAATATATTAACGTTCTTTAGGTCATGATTAAACCTTTCAACACGCCTAAGTTTAGCATGACTGACCTTGTGTCTCAATTGCATCAAAACTTGGCCATCCTGCATCATTGGTGATGACAACCCATGTTTTCCCTCCCACAAAATTGGTCTTGCCCCGCCAATTCCTGAGAGACAATAAAGCTTACCATTAATGTTAATTGAGAAATTAATCTGCAAACCTAAACTGGATTCTATAGAGTAACGCGCATAGTTTTCCAGTTCATTATTCCTTATACTCAAAGTCTGTGTGTGACCACGACCAACATTTGAAACTAACCCTCTCGAAATTTGGCACAGATTATAGGACAATACCCTATCTTTTTCCCACCACCATTCTGTTCCCCCATGTCTATAATTATTAATGATATTTGCTGCATTAGACTCATAATCTAATCCATTTAACGTGCAAATCCAAACTTTAAAGGCATAGTAATGAGACTTCGAACACCGACTAGGTCTTATAACCTTTCCCTTAGGTGAAACACCAGTCTGATGTCGGAAACATTGATCCCCACAACCATCTATCATAACCATTTCACTCAATTTCAATTTACTGAAACCAATTCTCCACATCTTATAAGATCCTTTTCTGGAAGTAATGTTACCAGAAATCAGACCTTTTAAACCCCCCCATAACCAAATTTCTCTTAGGCAACCATGATAAACTGCCTTCGAGACCAGATCACCATATGTTAAAAACAAACCCCCATGATAACTACACATCGGAAAACTTACCGTCGGCGCCCTTCAGAGATAAAAGCAAGCGCGAACAATTGAGAGACTCGGAGAGATTGAAAGACTTACCTTCGGCCAGGAATAGGAGCTGCACCTGAGCTGAAACCAGAAGGAGAGGAAGTGGAGCCGAAACCCTAGAACAACCACTTACCCGAAGACAGAGGCTCCCGAACCCTAGACTCATTTCCTTCCCCGCAGACCCTGAAACCAAACCTTTACAGTCGAAAACCCCCCAAAAACCTAAGAAAATTTTGACCTTTCCAGATCCTCCTCCAGCCGCTGAAACCCTAATTGAACCTTAAATCCTCAAACGCCCCTCCCAAAACGGAGATCCAGAAGCTGGAGAGCCACCCCCGGAACCCTAGAAACCTAGAACCACCGCCGTCTAAACACTGAAAATCGCCTCGTCTATCGCCTCCATATCGCCTACCTTTCAAGAGCAATATATATAAATTAAAAGTAAGTATAATAAATCTTGTTAGATAGATAATTTTATTTGATAAGTTTTAAAAAAATATTTAACTAACTTTAGTTAGTTTTTAAATTATGAAATTTTTTTATTATTACAAAATAACTCAATCTATTAATCAATTGAAATATATTTTATGAAAGAAAAAATCTAGGAGTTCTCATGATTTTTCATTCTTTTTCGTCAATGGCAATCTTATATAAAAAGACTCAAAAAACCCATACAAAGTACTTTACAATGACTGATGACAGGTGACTCAATTGTGTAGTTATTTTACAAATCCTCAAGATACCATAGATCGAACACCTAATAGAAGCGAGATTTAAAAAATCAATAAACTAGTCAAAAAAAAAAAATCTCAATCCATGATTTTTCATTTAAAAATTGATTTTTACTTTTTTTTTTAATAAAAAGATATTTTTTATTATTATTTTTGATTTATTTTAATGGTAAGAATTTGAGCGAAAAACTCCGATCTAACGAATATCTACACTAAGTGATGTGGCTTTTTGGGAACTTCATCAGATTAGGTTTCCACCTACTTTCTCCACGTTTTTTCTCCTTTCAATTATAACGAACTATCACAAACTTCTGTAATTTTCAAGTTATGTAATAGTACACTATATAAATTTATCTTCTACAAAATTATGTAATAGTGCACTGTTTTATAACGAGATCTTATTGCTTCTTTCTTGTTCTTGTTGTGAATGAGTTTGTTTTTTTGTTTCATTTTGACGGCAATGTAAGGGGTGTAACTATGGCGTAGATTCAATAACTTTTGGATTTTTCTCGTATCTTTAATCACTTGTCATATGATTTTGAGAATATATGTTATATATATAATAGTTTAAAAGATTATATTTTATAAAGAAATATATGTAGAATCAACAAACTAATAATACAATTTTTTAGTTTCATGATAATATAAGATTTTAATAACACCAAACTCTATATTTATAAAAAATTTAGAAAACTTTTTACAAATATATAAACCAATAACATCAAATTTTAATAAATTTTTTAAAAATCTTAGTATAATAAGACTAAAATTTTAATAAATGAAGTGTTTAGAAGCAATAACAGGTTCCTAGTATTTTATTTGGCAAAATTGAGTAATGTTTGTATTTTCTTCTCACCATTTCCCTCAAAATAAATGAAAAATCTTATTTTCAAAATAAAAATAAAGATAATATCTTATATTTCCCCAGCCCTAAACAGCAGCTTCACGCCGGTTTATTTTCACCGCCGTTCCGTTGTTCTTCGTCTTCCTGGGCACTCTCTCGAACTCGCTAATCTCTGTCGATTCATTTCTCCTTCGTAAGCTTCTTTTAACCACTACTTTATGCCTTCACATTTCATTTCCTTAACTTAGGTTTTCTTCGATTTATCCCATTTATCGGAACTTATGGGATCTAATTGTTGCAGCAACGTAGAAACACTAGTTTCTCAATCTGTTTTTGTGTGTGTTATGAATCTGAATCTGGGAATGGGTTTTTCCGTTTTTCTCTTCTTGTTTAGAAGCAGATTCAGTAAAAATGGCTTTTTGCAATAAACTGAGCCGCCTCGTGAAGCAGAGTGAGAACGCCTCCACGATTGGATTTCTTAACTCTTCTCTTACAAAACAGACTATCAAGTATTTCTCTGCTGAGACCACTCACCATAGATTTCACCAGGAGACACACAATTTTCTGGAGCCAGAAAACTATATTGGTAGTTGGGAAGCTCCGAAGGATCCAAAAGATGCAGAGAGAAAGCTTGCACAGCTTAGAAGAGATTATGCAAAGAAAGTGAGATCGTATCGTAAAGAATACATTCATGAAATTGAGATGCTTCGTATTGAGAAGCAGCGTAAGGATGAGGCTAGATTGTTGGCTGAACGTGCAGCTAATGAGGAGAGGCGGCGGTTGAAAGCTGAGGCAGCTAAAGTCAGGGCTGAGGAACGCAAGATTGCTGACGAAGAGTTCAGGAAAACTCTGGTATATTCACTTTCTCCTTTGTCAGTTTGTCTTTACAGGCTCTGTGAAATGGGAACCATCATGTACGTTTTAGTCAAGTAGCTTACTTTCAGATGATTCTTGAGTAAATGAGGAAAAGGGTTTATCTGGATAACATTCATTTGGCATTTGGCGAAACAAAGTGTTGTTTTCTTCTTGAGATATTGGGATTTCTTCCTAGGGTAGGCTTTAGAGTATAGTATCATATGAAAGAGTGTTTGTGATTTGGAGCGGAAACAGAGCTGTTGGAGAGGTGTGACTAAGAGTTGGATAGTTGTTGTTTAACCTCAACTATAGAGATTTTGATTAATCTTGTTCCCTCGACATTAGAATTACACCTTCAGCTAGAGGATCCATTAATATGAGCTGTAGGTAAAGAAAATAGTGTACATACACTCTTAATTGCTTATATATTTTGAGTATTCCCTGAATTACATTTTGTTTCACCTACTTGTGTCTGCAATTAAAGTGAGTAGTGTACTGCTCCCAGATTTTTGATTCTAGTTTGATTTCCTCATGTCTCTTGGTCACAGCCTCAGAGCAGTAATGGTCATGATGCGTTTTTTTTAAAAGTTATATAACCGTTTCAGAAAACGGTTAATTCATTAACCGGTTTGTGTGTTTAAAAACTGTAGATGAAAGAAAGAGCAGAGAAGCTGGAGATCTATAGGATGATGGGAAAAAGAAGGGAAGAGAAGATCAAAGAGAAACAGAAGCTACTGCGTGAGCAGAGTTCCGTGTGGATCGAACAAAAGGAACTGGAGAAGAAGATTACAGAAGCCTTGGTTGACACCATTGTTCTCTGAACCAAGCAGCTCTTCTGAATCTCTTTTTGAGAAAAAATCACTTTAGTTCCTTCTGTTGGAGACAAACTCTTTTCTTTCTTCAGATGGAGAAGTAATCAGAGCAGGCGTTTTAGGCCTTTTGCAATTAAGCACATAATGAGTGCTATGATGAAAATTTCATAATATGTCTTGTGACTGATTTCTTTGTTTGTGGTTTTGGTGAATGTAATATCATTAATAAGAACTTTCATTCTTATTGTTAGCAGTAGAAATTTTCTGCGTTGAATCTTTTTCATTGCTTTGTTTTATGTGTAACTTCAAAGTCTCTTCCATATTGTTGGAGTTGGTATTGAGGCATGGAAAACAAACCGTAATTGATAAAACAAAACCAACTTAAACCGGGAAATTTTGTTAGTAAAACATAGTTTGAAGAACTTTAACTGTGATTATTGTAACATCATATTTTCTAAAAATTGTTCGTATCTACAAACTAGAAGTCTCCGAGACAAGAGCACCGAGCTTATTACACCGAGAGTGACAGAGCCATGAAAAGACATAATAAAAACAAAAAATTAGAAATATGAAAATCATTTCTAATTGAAAAGAAACACATTAAAAAACAAATACTCGGACTGACCAAATAAAAACAAAATTGTATTGTCTCTTTCAAAAAGAAATCGTTTTCTCTTTCTCCTCTCTCGAGAAGATGTGTCGACGATAATACGTTACTTATGAGTTATGATAAATATTTGTTGGTACTAATTGTAAACTAGTGGAAATTAATGATAATATAATTGTAATTAAAATTTACTTATTTGTTTTCTTTTTCCACCTGGCTATATGCTTTTATTCTCTTCCATGTTTTTTTTCTGTCATTTCGACTGTTTTGACTTTTGCTCCAAAAGAAAAAAAAAACCTTACTCTGTGTTCTTTGGTCAGGGCTACTTTTTTTTCTGTGGATTGTGGTCTCATAACTTTTCTTCATTCTTCTCCTTCTTTCTCACTGTCAGGTTTCATTTGGCGCGAAAAGTTCTTTGCTTTTTCTGCTTTATTCCGTTTTCAAAGCTCTTTTTGTTTGTTCCGAATGAAGATGATGCCAGTAAGTATGTGCTCTTAATTTAGTTCAGTTCTTCACTCTCTTGTCTGAGATTGCTTGATCTGCAACTTGATTGTGTCCAAGCTTTCAAACTCAAATTTTATCTATCGCTTGCTTCCTCGATTTCACACTGTTCGTTACTCATAATTTCCATGTCTCCTTTCATTTCACTAGATCCGTCGAAAAAATGGTTCCTTTTTGATATTTCACCAGTAGAACTAAAACCCTAATTATGCATCGAATTCGGATCTGAAACTTCGAGCTCTTACTAAGATTTATGGTGTTTTTTTTTTCTTTTCAGGTGGCACTAGTTTTGCTGCTGGTCTTGTGCACTGTGATTCCGATTTATGGCGTATGCGATCAGAGACCAAAGACGAGACCACATTCTATGCGAATTACGGAGTTTGGTGCTGTGGGAGATGGTAAAACGTTGAACACAATTGCGTTTCAGAATGCTGTCTTCTCTTTAAAGTCTTACGCCGACAAAGGTGGTGCTCAGCTTTATGTTCCTCCGGGACGATGGCTCACCGGAAGTTTCAATCTCACTAGTCATCTTACTCTTTTTCTTGATAAAGATGCTGTTATACTTGCCTCGCAGGTATCTCTTTGCCTAAAGTTTTGATCTTTCTAAAGAGTAAAATATGATCGAAGTTTGTAGCTTCAGTGATTCTTGTCTATCTTTGAAGGTTTCGAGTCCAAGTTTGTTGCTTTACCTGTCATGTGGATTGATTTTTATGTGTAGAATTCAGCTATTAAGCATTGTGGCTTAGGATGTTCAGTGGCTCTGATTGAATGATTCCATTATTCTGCAGGAATTTACTATTTGAAAAGATCTAGCTATGTTTCCATGGTTCCGCATTGTTGCGAATCAAAATATTTGTGTGTTTGTTTCTCATTTGGTCTTTGTTTTTGCTCTTACCTTAAACAAAACTATATGAAGGATCTATCTCATTGGAGAGTCGTAGATCCGTTACCATCTTATGGACGGGGCATTGATCAACCTGGAAAGAGATACATGAGTTTAATCAATGGTGATATGCTACATGACGTAGTAATAACAGGTTATACATGATTTGATCCATTCATTTCATTTTGTATGTTAGCTAAAAAACATGATATATCATGTTTAATTGGTTTAGGTAATAATGGTACAATAGATGGGCAAGGCCTGGTTTGGTGGGATAGGTTCACTTCTCATTCTTTAGAATACAGTCGCCCTCACCTTGTGGAGTTTGTCTCTTCCGAAAATATCTTTGTTTCAAATCTTACGTTCTTAAATGCTCCTGCGTATACTATCCATTCGGTGTATTGTAGGTAAAGATAGTTTCAAATTGCCCTCATTACTATTATGACTCCTTTGGTTTTGAAAATTTTGGCAAACTTTTGAGTTCGGTCACTTACCTTTTACAGCGATGTACACATTCAGAGAGTAACAGCTAATAATTCTCCGGAATCTCCTTATACCATTGGTATTGTCCCGGGTTAGTTATTACTATCATCTTTTTAGAAAATGATACGGTTTCTTCACTTGTTTGTTTGTGTTTGCTTTTTGTATGAACTGTTTTCTCAGCTTTCGTGTTTCTTTCCAGATTCTTCTGAGAATGTGTGCATCCAGGATTCTAGCATCAATATGGGCTATGATGCTATTTCCCTAAAGAGTGGTTGGGATGAATATGGTATTGCGTACGGAAGATCTACTGCAAATGTACAAATAAGAAATGTTTACCTCGGAGCAGCTTCTGGTTCCTCCATTTCCTTTGGCAGTGAAATGTCAGGTGGAATATCTGATGTCAAGGTCAACAATGTTCACATACACCACTCTTTAACCGGGGTTGCCTTTAGAACAACAAGAGGGAGAGGCGGTTACATGAAGGAGATTGATATTTCCAACATCCATATGGTTAATGTTGTCACTGCGTTTGTAGCAAATGGTAGCTTCAACACTCACCCTGATTCTGGTTTCGATGCAAATGCTTTCCCGCTCGTGAGCCACATCAAATTACATGACATTGTTGGAGAAAACATAAGCATTGCTGGGGCTTTCTTTGGAACCAAAGAATCTCCTTTCACATCGATTCTATTATCGAATATCTCTCTGTCAATGAAGAACTTGGATTCACCTGCTGATTCTTGGAAATGCTCATATGTTGATGGTTCTTCAGAATCTGTGGTTCCTGAACCATGCTCTGAGCTTAAAAGTCTTGATAGCTCCTATGGCAGAGCTGAGGCCTTATAAAACAAAACTTCATAGAAATATAGAAGCCTCTTTTGGATTGGTTCAACATGGTTTATATTTGTAAGATAGCAAAACTGTCAGATTCCTTTTTACCTCCAATAGACAACAGTGTGTAGAATTTACCTGTTCCAAATCCTCATTGTGAAATTCATATATCTGTACAGGTTCATTTCTTCATTCATGTGTAACCACAAAACTTTTGTTAAGTGACAGTACTAAACCATTCTCATATATGTGGGCTTTATTTGAAACACTGGCCCAATAATGTGGGCTTTATTAGATAACCTGGGCCCAATAATGGAAAGCTGCTTTGTCAAAGAGACAAAACCATTCGCTCTTACCAAAGACACACGCACTCGTTCATTTCCCAACCATCTTCCTTGGTCGAATTTAGTTTTTGCTCTGTTCTACTCAAATTGATTATTATTAAATAATTAATAAGTGTATGCCACTAAGAATTGATATAAATCTCCATGTTTTTTCTCTTTTTTATTTTTTCCTTACCTTGCTGATAATAATATAATCTAAATTCCCCATCCATCTTCATCTTCCCAATCTCTTCTAAAACCCTAGAACTCACTTTCCAACTCTTTTCTGTGAACTATACCAGACTCAAAGAAGCATCCTTTTACACTCTTATCTTCTTAGTTTTTTCCAGGAAGAAAGAAATTTTACTTTTATTGTTTATTACTTCGATTTTGCTTCATCTGAGTTTTGATTTGTTTTTCTAGCGATCGATTTTTAAATTAGCAACAATGTCGGGTTCTGGAGGAGTTTCAATCGCACGTACATCGATCCGTGGAGAGAATCGGTTTTATAATCCTCCTCCGATGCGGAGGATGCAGCAAGAGGCGCAATTGCAGCAACAGATGAGAGAGAAGCAACGACGAGAAGAAGAACAAGAAGAGGTTTTGATGTATAAGGAGCGCAGAGCGGCTGCAACTGCTGCTATGCCGCCTCCAAGGAGTAGGAAAGGTCTTGGCTTGACGGAGAGTAAGAATCGGGTTGTTTCCGGGTCTGAAGTATGTGCCGGTTCATCTGATTCTTCTTCTGGGTCGGGTCGGGTTCAGAGTGATGGGTCTAACTTGGATCGGTTCTTGGAGCATACCACTCCCGTTGTTCCTGCTCGTTTATTTCCCATGGTAAGATTATTTGTTGAGTTCATATCCTCTTATTTTCCTTTGATTTTTTGTTTGTTTTATAAGTGTAGATTGAGGCTTTTGGTTATACTTTGGAGTTGAATTGAGAAATCTTTGGACATATCATGTGGTTTAGTGTAAAACTTACTGCAAGATGTGTTTTTTTTTTTTTGGTTTCGGTGTTGTGAGCATCGCTTGATAGCTGCAATTTCGTTATTTGTAGAAGAGCATGTTGGAACTTAAAACTCGCGAGTCGGATTGTTATAAGTATTTTGTTCTGGAGGATCTTTGGGAGTCATTTGCCGAATGGAGTGCATATGGTGCTGGTGTTCCCTTAGAAATGCATGGCAGCGACGACTCTACGGTGCAGTATTATGTGCCTTATTTATCCGGCATTCAGTTGTATGTTGACCCGTTAAAGAGGCCCAGGTTAGTTGTTTGAAACGTAAACGGTTTATTTGCACGAATGAAATCTTCTGTTTTTTCCATCTGGTGGTTTCGATTATTCATTGTTTTTAAAACAGAAATCCAGTTGAAGATAATGAAGTTTGTAGTGAAGGAAGCAGCAGTAGTAGACTTGAGAAGCAACCCAATCATGCTAAGATTTCACAGAATGCGGTGGAGTTGAGTGTTAGCGAACTGAATAGAATCAGTCTGAGAGATCAATGTAGTGCTGGCTCATTGTCTAGTGGAGAGACTGAGAGCAGCAATCCCCAGGGTCGATTATTATTTGAGTACTTGGAGTATGAACCTCCGTTTGGCCGTGAACCTTTGGCTAACAAGGTAAAATATCCTCTTAAACAAACAAAGCTCTTTTTCGATGTCTGCTTTCTATTTTTAATGAAGTTGTCAACAAACCAGGTCTTGGATCTTTCGTCAAGATTTCCTGAGCTAATGACATTCCGGAGCTGTGACTTGCTTCCTTCAAGTTGGGTCTCTGTGTCATGGTGTGTTTCATGTTTATCCTCTTGTGAATTCTGAAATTGTGACTTGGATGGAATTGAAATGAAATATGTTTTCGTTGGTGTGTAGGTATCCAATATACAGAATTCCTGTTGGTCCAACACTACAAAATCTCGATGCGTGCTTTCTAACTTTCCACTCTCTATCAACACCACCTCCTCAAAGTAAGTAACCTATGACCTAACATCTGCTACATACTCCGTTTTTTCTGATTGTCACAACCCCACATGGGTTTTACATAGTGTTGTTTATGTATTGGAGCAGTTGGTTTGGGATGTAGTGATTTAAAACCATCTACAAAGCTACCGTTGGCTACTTTTGGACTCGCATCTTATAAGCTGAAAGTATCTGTCTGGAATCCAGACAGAGTCCAAGAGTCCCAAAAGATTAGTTCTTTGTTACAAGCAGCAGACAACTGGCTCAAGGTTCTGCAAGTTGATCATCCTGACTTCAGATTCTTTACCTCGAACAGCCCACAAATAAGGTGAAAATGAAAGATACTTTCTTTACCTTCAATATGGCTCTGATCTTATCAAAAGATCAATTATCTGCTGCTCTCACTTCACATACAAAGTCTCTTACAATGAAGAACTACCATATATAGTGGCCAGACTCTTGCGTGTTTTTCAGGCGAGTTAAGAGTCTGCTATTTTGTTTCCAGAAGATGATTTGTGAATTGTAGTCTAATCGTCCTTTTTGTTCTACTGAAACTTAGTCTTTTGCTTTTCCCCGAATAAGGATTTGAGGGCCCATATAGTGATATTTGCGAGGAGTGTTTTGTAATGTTGAGATGCAACACTTTGCTATACATTTTGATTGCTGAACTGAAACACAGCTTTGGCTTATATATTACTCTTAACAAGTTTTATAATGAAAAGTTTTAAGCTTAAAATTACTTTCTGAGTCCTGAGTTGAGGAAAATAGTACTTTCACTTTCTGATTATGCACATAAACATTCGATTACAACTTACATTTTCTATGCCCCTGTAACACAAGGCCTTGCTTCATACAGAGACTACTAATGAATGACTGGTTCAACATTACCATGGTAAGGTATCTAGAAAGACTTGTCTTTCTTTTTCGTCTTCCCTTGATCTTCGTTTGAAAGTGATATCTTTAGTATCACTGCAAAGGATGATAAACACAAAAGGCCTTGTGAAAATAAACCAAAGCAAAGCAAGTGACATACTCTCGGTCCTCTCCATCTTTATAAAAACCTATCACGTTACCATTTTTAGCATCATACACAATTCCATCTTCATCAACTTTAGCATCACTAAGCCTCAAAAGACACTGGTCTCATTCTATTGAAGATATCAGACGGTATCTTGCAGACCAAGTCATGTGGACCACAAGAACCTAGTTATGAAGTGAAGCCAACCTAATAATATTCTCATAGATTATATTATGCCAAGGATTAGGAAAATTTTCATTATTTGATGTTATTAATATGTCAATAATAAACACTATATATATGGATCTGTATTATAACCAACTCAATAATATAATTTCATTCTATAATCTTACACATTCCTTCAATTCTCCTGAAAAAATCACACATAAATCACTAAAAAACCTTAAAACCCCTCCATTAAAGCGAAATCACGACACATATCTCCTCAATTTCTTCTTCCCTTATAACTCACCGCCTCCCGAATTTCTAGAAACAGAAAAGTCTGAAGTAAGGATCCTACCAACACAAAAACAAAAATCTAAGAAATTACTCAATTCTTTATCCGAATATATATATTTTGACGATTTCTTATGCGTTCTATGTTTGCTATGTAGAGTAGAGTAAATGGCTGGAGTTATAAAGAAGCGTGTTGGTGTCAAAATATCGAGTAAAGTTGACTGGCTAAGCATTTTGCCAGAATCATTGCTATGTAAGGTTCTCTTAAATCTTTAAACGTAGGATGTGGTTAGAACTAGCGTATTGTCCAAAAGACGGAGAAATCTATGGAGATACGTTCCAGGATTGGACTTGGAAGTGATGATTTTCCACACAACAAGTATTCGTCAGTTTTGTTGATGCCTTCTTGGGTTTCAACAGTGAATCATGCTTAGAAAGTTTTAAGTTGAATTACAATAGGAATATTCCTGATTATGACCATCAAAACGTAGTCAGTCGTTTTTACAACATTGTTGTTGGTCGGAAGATTAAACATCTCCTTTTTGTGGACAATACAATCTACGATGTGGATGGTTGAGATATTCAGATGCCTCCAACTCTTTACACTTGTGAGAGCTTAGTATCCTTATACCTTCATGGAGCAGAATTGGCTAATCTCAAGTTTGTTTCTTTACCATGTCTCAAATTCATGGATTTGACTATGATTGCCTTTGTCAACGCTTTGGATTTAGAAACGCTCATCTCAGGCTGCCCAATTCGAGTTTTGAGTTTTGTTAAAAATAATATATATATATATATATATATTATGTTTTGCTTTCATAAACTCAATACTCCGGATTAATGAGTGTAGAATTTCTTGTTGTTAATTTATATTGGTTATGAATGGTTATATACTAATCATTTTTTCGTCCTGTGTAGAAATATCGTCAAAAAGAAAAGGAGAAAGAGGAGGAGAAGGAGAAGAAGGAGAAGAACTCTTTAACTATTTCAGAAGACAAAAGAAATAATGTTGGAGAAAAAGCAACAGAATTGAAAAGAAAAACAAAAGTCACTTTGAAGACATCTCATACCAACAATATTCCACTTTATGAGCAATAAAACATCCAATATCATCATAAACCACAATATCCTCATGTCACATCCAATATCATCATCTTTCAGACATCATAGTGGTGGAGATTCTGTTGCTCGTCTGATGCCTCATCAACCAGTATCGGAGCAGCAAAACATCATAAACCCCAATATTTTCATGTCACAATCCAATATCATCATCATTCAGACCTCATCATCATGGTGAAGTTTTTGTTGTTGGTGATCTGATGCCTCATCAATCTATTTCAGAGCAGCAAAACATCATAAACTCCAATATTCTCATGTCACATCCAATACCATCATCTTTCGGACCTCACCATGATGAATTTTATGCTGCTCGTCTCATCAGCAATATCAGACTACAAATCTCAGCACACAACAGAATTCCGATAATAATCCTGGACGTACAAACTTAATGGTTTTTGCTAATGGCAGCTCCTTAAATGGCTATGAAACTAATGCACTTGCAAAGTGGATGAATGCAACGTGAAGGATTCTGAAACTGGCTCAGAATTTAACAATAATACTGATCAGCCTAATCAGAACGGATGCAACCTGATCCTGAAACTAAGTAGAACAACTACTAGAATTTTCCTTATTTTTTTCCTACAGATACTAGGATTTTTTTAATGAGATTTAGTTTTTCAATTAATGGTTTATATTTTTTTGGTTTAATAGCTAACATTATGGTCCTCGCTGCTCACATTTAAATTCTTTTTTCCGTTCAAATAAACATAAACTATAAAATTATGGGAAACATAATTTATTTTCGTGGATTTGGAACTACCAAAACTTAAAAGAGATAATATTGACCAAAACTCAAAAAAAGAAATCGTTGGGGAATAAATATCATAACAAAATACATTAGGAATTATAGAAATTTATAGTGTGCAATTTTTGGTAGAAGACTAAACCGTACAACCATATAAAAAGTTATAGCACAATTAAGCAGTTTTTAAATTGGTGATTAGGATTATTCAACTAATAATTATGATATCAAAAAGTTTAATTTCTTTCCTTTATAATTATAAATTATTGTTTATGTAGAAAACAACAATTGGGAATTAGATAGATTTTATTGGATTTAACACACAAAATACAAAGAGATTGATATGATTATCTACTAAGAACCAAAATAAACTTTCTCTCTCGGACTCGAGCTAGTTTCTCTAAATCAATAATGATGAAATAGATTTTTTGGATTCGATCTCGTTGTTTTCATAGATTTTTCCTTCTGATTTATTCAAGAAATATTATGATTTCTTCGTCTTCACCTAATATTATATCAATCAATCGATTTATTCTCTTAATTGGTATGTACGATGATTCTTCTCTTCTGGATGACATCCGTTCTTTCGTTAACCAGCGCGCTGTTACTGGTTTGCGCTGGCGTTTTGAATTGCTTCGTGGGCCGTGTTCATCTCTTATCAGATTCTTATTGAGCCACAATGATTTGGGTCTATCCATAAATAGTAGTCCTCCAACTTCTTTATTCGAACCCAGGAGAATAATGAAGTGATTCAATTTCCTTTCTTGCTTCGAGATAAGGATTTTTCCCATATAATTGACGATCAAATTTTACCTTGTGATTAGTGGGAAAGAAAGTACTTGGTTGACAATTGGGACCATTACCTCAATACTCCGGGTGCTGAATTTCTTCTTGATGTTGATCTTATTGTTCCACCTTTGTTTGAGCCTTCCTCTTCTGATCCGACTGATTTGGAAACATCTTTGTTTTTTCTGTCTTGGGTGATTGCTTCAGTGTGATTTTCATTTATCTGACACTTTTCTTATGGTAGATTCTTCTTACGAAACCCCAGTGGGACTCCGTTGCTTCATCATGATATTCCGCCAGTTCTTCGAATCCTTTGATTGAGTTTGGTTTAATGGTCGAGAACTAGTTTTAGGCTGCACCATGGAGGTTTATTGCGAAGAAACGACCTAGTCCTGGGTCTCATTCTTCTGAGTGGTACGCCATAACAGCCACTAAGCAAATAACTTTAGAAATGCTGCAGGATCTGAATCTCTGGAGTATTTAGGGAGAACTTCAGTTATCTTGCTGGTTGGACATGCGCACTGGCAATCCTTCAAGTAAATGGAGTATTGCGAGTTTACTGAATCACACTGCAGTTTTGAGGCTAATGTAGTCACCCTATGCTATTGCGTCTTCATTGCTTTGTAGTCCTCTTAGGTTCATTGCAATATTGACAAGAGTTTTGTTAGTCTATCAACTTTGGGTAATATGTTCTTTCTGCCCTTTTCTCTGGCTCTTCGCTCTCATATTTCTCGTAATTTTCTTCCACGAAGTCGTCTCTTAGTTCGTTGTCTTCCGAGTTCAATGGAGAGGGTGTTCTCCTGTGAAAGTTGCGTCTCATTTCCTCATTAGTGCGCTTTATTTCTTCCATTTGGGCCTCGTGTGCTCTGTTTTGTCGCTCTTCTCCTCGTTCTGTTTGGCTTGTGCAGCCAACTGTCCAATCGTGACTCTTGTACAGTTGCATTGTGGGGGCTGTTCGATGGGTATAAATTGGATGCGGTGACCCTGGGGTTTTCTTCGTGGGCCAATAATGTCGTCTTGTTGGGGTTGGCTTCATTGTTGGTCGTGCTTGTTGTTGGCTCTCCGGTTTGCGCCGCGACTACTGCTTATTGGCTTCCAGTCACCATTCTTCTGTTAGCTTAACGTTGATTTTGAGATAGAGAAACTTGTTTCAGCACCATGGTGGGCGGAAAATTGTTTATGTAGAAAACAACAATTGGGAATCGAAAGACTATTGAATTTAATAGATAAATATAAAGAGATTGGTACGATTATTTTCTAAGACCAAAATGGACTATCTTTCTTGGAGTCGAGTTAACTTCTCTAAGTCAGTAATGAAAAGATAGATTGTTCGGAATCGATATTGCTGTTGGCAAGGGCGTCTGCTTTATAATTTAAGACTCTGGGAATAACTGAGAGCAAACAGGAAGACCTAGTCAAAAGCCGCTGAAACTCCGCCTGATACGGTAAAAGACCACTCCTTCGGGAACTGTAAGATATGGTATACTGTCTCACAATCCGATGATATCTCCACTTCCTGTATTTGAAGCTCCAATAGCGCCTCCATCGCCCAGATCACGACCTCCATCTTCACATGCAAAGCTGATAAACATTGATGAATTCGTCTTGATCCCGAACATACTCCTTCCACTGAATCTGGAAAGCAGACCCACCCGACCCCTGTGTAAAGGCCAGCGTCTTTCCAGGATGCATCCACATAGCATTTATAGCCTGCGAAACCGAGATTAGCTGTGGTAGGGAATATCATCGGTGACTTAGACGAATCAATTCTGGATATGCATAATCCACGCATATCCGTAATCGTACGGGCCACAGTCCATTCTAAGTAATCAGATTGTGCCCGTCCCAAAACCACTCGAGGATCTAGGTCCGCTTGTGTAAAACAAAATCCATTTCAAGCTTTCCAAATATGCCAAATGATCCATGAGAATATTCCAGAATTAACCTGATTTGAAATTCTATTACATAGAAAATCTAGATTATACCATACTGACTGACCCGGGAACAACCCCTGTTTAAATAGGATAATCGATAATGCCCAAACCTGAATTACCGGCGGACAATCAAAAAGTACATGATTAATTATTTCATTCTCCGCCCCACAATGCTGACACCTTGCATCACGGCCCAACCCACGTTTGACTAGGTTTTGGAAAACAGGCATACATCGTGACAATATTTGCCAAATTAAGTATTTTATTTTTGGTGGGCAATTTAATTGCCAACACCTCGTATATGACATATTAAAGAGGGACCAAAAATACACCTATCTCCCTCCGCTTCTCTTTTAGCCAACTGGTTGCCTGATTTGACAGTATAACGTCCTGATGTTGTGTAGTGCCATCCCCAATAATCCACCCAATGATTTTTCGGTAAACGGGTTGCCAATATTAACCTCATATCCCGCGGGTCAAAATATTGATGAACTAAAATCTCATTCAATTGACCAGTTCGCCTATCAATAAATTGATCGACCGTCAAATCCGAAAATAAATACAGGTTCGACCAAAGAGCAGGTCGTGGCTGTACATCCGAAATCCACGAATCTTTCCATACCTTAATCTGCTTACCGTCTACTATTTTCCTAATTAAACCTTTTAGAACCAAAGAACGACTTGTACGACGCTAGAGACCTTACTTGAACCTCCATTAAATCTCATCATTATAGTATTTCCCTTTTAATACCCTTGCGAAAAGCGAATCTGGGAATACCAAAAGACGCCAGATATGTTTTCCCAAAAGAGCCGAATTAAAATCTTCTAAATTCGAAATCCCAAGCCCCCTTATGTCTTGGGTTTACATAACTCATCCCACTTTTTCCAATGTATACCACCACTACTACCCGGATTTACCCACTAGAAATGAGCTATTGCCGACTGAATTTTCTGCAACACAGACTTCAGAAGTCGATAACAGCTCATAATATATGTTAGTATAACCGTAAGGATAGATTGAATTAGAATTTCCTTACCCGCATTTGATAAAAGTTTGCTGGACCAAGTGGCAACCCTTGCCTTTAATTTTTCAACAACAAATGCAAACACTTTTACTTTAGATCCGCCTATATTTTTGGGTAGGCCTAAATACATCCTCATTCCACCGAGGTTTTGAATATCTAAAATTTGCTGGATGTAAGTTACTTCAAACGATTAAATTCTAAAAAAATGTATAGTTCCATTATTTTTTATTTCTATAATAATACAAAAAATTTGCAACCTTATTTCGTGGTATTTGAAAATCAAATAAAAAACTACAATTTTTCTAGTTCAAACAACTACAGTTGGCCCAGTGGTGTTGTCACTTTACAAATTCTCAAGACATCAGGGATCGAACCTCCTACCTCCAATAGGAGGAACGATATTTAAAAGCCACTAGGATACTTGACAAAAAAAAAAACAACTGCAAAGATCAATTTTTAGTTTACAAAACAAATGAATCAACCAACAAAACAGAGTATAATAAACCCTAGAAAAACTTATAGTCGAAGTATAAACGCTGCAAACAAAATTGCGAAACACGTTAAAAACGTGTTGAACCCATTTCTTTTGCCACCACTAAATATCGGAATCACATCAGGAAGCAAACATTCCTCGCCGTTAAATATGATTTTCGCCGGAAAACCATCGCGTTCCGCTACATTGATCCCCGGAGTAAGTTTCTTGCTGAATTCTATCACTGATTGTTGTTTACCTGGAATTCTGACCTTCTTCTTCTTCGGGTCTTGTTCATCAGCCTCTGCAACTAGATAATCTAGACCTGGAAGACCTTTCATGAAAATGGTGTTGTTTACACCTCCGTCCACGCTCAAATAGCTCGCATTGAACGAGAAGGCTTTCTCGAAACCTAGTAATGCTGGTTTCTTCATTTGAACCGCGAGGAACCAATCTGGAAAATCGAGTTCTCCCCAATTGAAAATTGTGATCCTTACTGTCCATCCACCTCTAAAGTCCGTGGCGAGATGCCAATTAACCGATACGCCACAGTTATCGCCACACGGCATAGGGTTAGGGATGGTTTTGTGTTTGAGTGCGTTCCAAGCAATAGTTAGAGAAGTTCTGTTTTCAAAAGGTAACAGAAGAGCCTCTGGAGGGATGAGAAGCGGCGGAGCTTCGGCGTTGCAAGTGCGTTTTGTCTCGGAAACGCATCCGCAAGCACATGTGTTACAAGGAATGATCGATTCGTTGAAGAAAGCTGAGAAGGACACACAACATTTTGGTATTTCGGTTTTGGCTTGTGTGATGTTGCATACAATCTGCCAACTAGCAAATGATGATTTGTTAGTTGGCATACCACTTGGATCCGGATAAAGTGTCGGGCTGACCCTAACAGGTGGCCCGCAGGAGTAGTCCGGATTTAATGTTCCTTTAATCCTCCAATTCTGCGGAGGAAATAACGCGGACCGGTTGAAATCCGGAGGCATTTTCGAGACTTGCATCGAAAAGACAGATTCTGATTTTAAAGGATCCATGATACTTGGCAAAATAGTACCGTTTTTGCAACAAGAAGGGATTTTGCCTAATGTAGAATCATCTTTTTTGGTTGGAGGCAAGTCTACAATGACCGGTCGTCTCTCACAGGTTAAAACATCGGCGAAATCGAGACCAGTGTAAATTTGTGACTGAGGACCGAAGATACATTTGGTGGCATCGAGAACCTTTGGGTATGCACCTTGCATTTTTTGTATGAACTCGTCTCGCATCCAGTCGAAACTAAGCTCCCAATGATCAAGCCGGCCAAGTGGATTGTGATTCTCCATGGTTACTTCGACCAAGTAGTTTTGGTCGTAGGCTCGGATCACGTCGTACATTATGGTCAAGTCTCCGGGTTGTCGTGGAAGGAACTTTTCGGAGATTGTTTTGTTGACTTTTATGGTTGGGTCTCTCTTGCAGCACGTCGTTAGCTCTTTTTTGCTTTCTAAAATTAACACATATAATTGGTTAACTCAAAAACTTGATATTATTGATTCAGCATATATAATATGACAAGTTGATTCTATTATAAAAATTACTAATGTTTTATATATCAGTCCTCTAGATGACAAAAACAATTATGATATCTAATATTTCGTTTAAAATTATAAGATAGTAGATGTGATCAATCGTTAGCTGTTTACCAATTTCTCATTGGATTTTGATAAAAACTAACGTTTGATATATTTAATTAAAAAATATAATCTCAAATCCGTAAATAAAGTTGTTATTTGATCAAATATTTGATTAAAATCCATTAGGATTTCAAATCCTACCTGAATTATTGATTTAAACCCCTAATACTAATGATTGTCTTGTTTGAATTATCAAAAAAAAAATTAAAAGAAGATTTAGAGAATTGATTAGAGTAATTACTTTGAAGAGTAGGCTCAGGACAAAGCCAACCATCATTAACAAGAGATATGTTCGACGGCAAAGGAATTTTCGGAGGTTTCACCATGAATTGAGTTCCAACAAGCTCTATCTTAGCCGTCATTAGCTTTAACTCTCCGGCGGTTTCAATGGCTGTTTCGAGATCAGAGACAGGATAGCCACCAAAGATGGTACCATTTCCTACAAGAGCAGGAAGCTCTGTTCCATTAACTATTATGGCATTGGTAGCAGAAGTAAGGATCTCATTGTGTTGGAATCCGACAAAGACTCTCCACTCTTTAAGCTCTTCACGTCCGTT
This sequence comes from Lepidium sativum, assembly GCA_023374145.1. Lineage (NCBI taxonomy): Eukaryota > Viridiplantae > Streptophyta > Magnoliopsida > Brassicales > Brassicaceae > Lepidium > Lepidium sativum. The sequence continues at coordinate 21,659 of JAKUCM010010088.1, forward strand.
GTTTAAAACCGTGAGGAGTGACTCGAACCGATAAGGCTGATTAGATGAGTCGTTTGGAGGGATCTTGCGACCTAGTTCGAATTTGTACGAGAGGAATATTCCGTTACAAAGTTCTGAGGGAGGGGTGATCGGCGCCGGTGCTGGAGCCATCTCCATAGGAGGAGGCTGAGACATTGACGGTGGAGTAGTGGTTAATAAGAGAAACAAAATCGGAAGAAGAAACCTCATTGTTTCGATAGAAAAGCGAAATGACAAAGAATGTTTTTGGTTTGATACTAATAGAGTAATAGACTAACGTGAGTGTATAATTCATATGTTTTGTAAAACGTTGTAAGATACTAGGATGCACGTCGAGAGGTTTTGAGTTTAGAACTCGTGGTACGCACGTTGGTTAGGTTGATTATGAAGTTAAGAATTGTAGAGTCGTGGACGCAAATTAATATTATTATTATTCACAACATCGGCGTGTCTTTGATCATTCCAACAACATGTCAACATAGTTCTGAAGTAAATGAAAAAATGTCAAAGTCGATATATATAATTAAAATATGTCCGCTGATACATATTACTGGGCAGACAGGACCGAGAACAATGTGCATTCCACTAACAGCTACTGTCCAACAATGTACAACTACAAGAGGCTGGAGACTACCTTCTCCTCAGTTTCGAAATGAAGCAATTATAGCTATTAGGTCCATACTAATAGACAATCCTCCTCCCTCAATAACAGCAGGGAAGGACATCTACCTATGGGGTTTAAGAGGCAGCAAGAAACATCAGTTTTGTACCAAAACAACTTGGAATGCAATCAGACCTACAGCGGAGGAAAATATATGGGCTAAAGCAATCTGGTTCTCGAGGAGAATTCCAAAGCACTCTTTCTTAATGTAGGTGGTTAACCTTGACAGGTTGCCTCTCAAAAACAGAATGATTAGTTGGGGATTAGAAGATTCACCTAAATGTCATGATTGGAAACATGATTGGAAACAAGAGAGCATCTCTTTACCTCTTGTCAATACATTGTTGATATATGGCATAAGATAATGTACAGGCTAGGACTCCCTCAGGTGATGTTCATGAACTGGAATTCTCTCATTTTTGGTTCATTGGTCGAACTCCTCAGGTTTCATCAACTCTGAAAAGATTACTGGCTCAAGCAGCTGTCTATCTTATATGGCAAGAAAGGAACACTAGAGTTCATGGAAATCCTCCAGGTTCGGTGGCAGTTATCTTCCACAGGTTAGACCGGACAATCAAAAATGCTCTCCTAGTATTTAGATACACAAAGCAAGGAAAATGACTCCTCTCAAAATGGCTGGAGTACGAGTAACTGTTCAAGATCTTTTACTAACTCATGTGCCCTTTTAAAATTTTTTTGGTGGTGCTGAGTTGTCAGACATATCTATTTTATGTAAATTGATACATTAAGTTTTGATAATATAATTAACATTTTATCAAAAAAAAGAATATGTATTTTGCATGAAAAAAATTCTTAGTTTGTTTGAAAGATTCTATAATTTCGTAAAAATTCTAAATTCTAGAATTTCGAATTAGATTTTGTAAAAAGTTAAATTTACCAAGATATTTTCAGAATATTTAAGAGATATAGTTTAGTTTTATATTTTTTCCAAAAACAATGTGTTTTTCTCTTCAAAATATATTGTTTATGAATAATATTTAAAATTCTTTTACAAGTTTCAAAATTCATATTTTGAAATTTTGTTAAGAGTATCGAAAAAAAAATTAATATTCTTGTAAATGAATCAAAATTTAGTTTTTATATCAAATTTTGTTGATAAAGGTAAAAATAATATATATTTACAAAGTTTTCTATTAATGTGAGAAACTTTTATACGGAATTAATATAGAAAGAATTGCTCAAATAGAGCAAAAGTATTGTGTAATTACTAGAATAGTTTTTGTCAAAAAAAAAAAAAAGCGTCAAGGG
>JAKUCM010010089.1:0-12821 GCA_023374145.1 Lepidium sativum
TCGATCAAATGGTTAATTGTTGACAAAATAAAATAAAATCAAGAATAATTATTATTTTGAAATAAAAAGTGATTTTTTTGGAAAATGAGACTATATATTACGTCTCATTGATATTGAATAAGAGATTACGAACACACTCACAAAACAAAATTAACTTAAAAGTAAAGTTGGCAGAAAATATTTAACTTTCGAGAATCTAACAAATAAAATTAAGTTCTTTTTTTTCTACAACGGCATAGATAAGGAAATAACCAAAACATAGCGATGGGTCACCAATCATACATGAATTCCCTTGCCCGACGGGTCAAAGAATCCGCTTTATGATTGATTGACCTCGGAATGACTGACAATGAGAAAACTAAGAAAGAAGAGCATACGAAGATCTCTTGGTATGGAATAAAAGCAGGCCATTCTTCCGGTTGATCCAGGATCCTCACCACCGTCTCACAGTCTGTCGAAAGCTCCACTTCTAAGACGTGAAGGGCCACCAAGGATTCTATCGCCCATAGTACTGCTTCCACCTTCGCATGTGTAGTTGAAAGACTCCTTGAAACGCCCTTGGCTCCCTCCCGTTCTCCACCCACTGAATCTGAGAAGCAATACCAACTTAAACCAGAATAACGGTCGGTGATATTCCAGGACGCGTCCACAAAGCACTTAAAGCCCGTAAACTGCATATTAGCCGTGGTAGAGAAAACTAGGTGAGATTTTCTGACAGAACTCCATATCAAGGGAGGGCCATTACAATTTGACACCCCTAAACATGCCGAAGACCATTCTGCATAATCAGCAACGTCAATACTCAACTCCCTTGCAGGTTCATAACTTTACTCGAAAAGCAGAAAGCATTTCTCGCTTTCCAGATTTCCCATAAAATCTAAGGGAATATCTGACATTCGACCTTGACCATCATCAGCCGAAACAGATAATCCAAGTTAAACCAAATAGACGCACCAGGAAATATACTCGGTGGCGATGGAATGCAAGACAAAGCCCAAACCTGAAGGGATGGCGGACAGAGAAACAAAGCGTGATTAATAGACTCTTGTTGCTCATCACACCAGGCACACCTAGTATCAGAAATAATTCTTCTCTTAGCAATATTCTTACTAACCGCAATACAGTCTGACAAAGTTTGCGAGATGAAATGTTTAATCTTGTTTGGACATGTCAATTTCCAAACACTACTATATATGGCCAAATCCGGGGCCCAATTGACAGTGGTCCATATCAGACAACTATTCAGCTAAGCGATATCCTGAATTTACCGAATATCTTCCTGTAGAAGTGTAATGCCAGCCCCAATAATCTTGGCGATCCCGGAGTGAAATTGGAATACCAAGAATCAAACTTACATCTTGCGGATCAAAGTACTGACAAACTAAAATCTTCTTCCATTTACCCCTTGACCTGTCAATAAATTGATCCAGAGTCAGATCTGGAAATAAATTCAAATTTAACCATCTCGCCAGTCTAGGATTCGTGTCTGGTATCTACGAATCATATCAAACCTTAATTGTTCTCCCGTTTCCAATTCTCCGAATACCACCCTTGTCCACCAGACCTCCAACAGAGTACAAACTACGCCACCCATATGACGGTAATCCCTTCAGGTGTACCTCTAATAAACATTGATCCTTATAGTACCTACCCTTTAGCACTTTTGCTAATAAAGAATCCGTATAATCTAAAAGGCGCCAGAGTTGTTTAGCCAACATTGTCGTGTTAAAATCTTCCAATCTCCGAAAACCCAAACCACCCGCCATTTTAGGTTTACACAGAGCCCCCCATTTACGCCAGTGTATTCCACCAGACTCACATGACCCCGACCACCAAAAGTCAGCTATCGCCGAGATTAACTTCTGGACAATTCCCTGAGGCAGCCGATAACAAGACATTACATATGTTGGTAAAGCTATTAGAAGTGACTTAATCAACACCTTTTTTCCAGCTTTAGATAGAAATCTAGTCGACCAATTACAGATGCAGGCTTGTAGCTTATACCGCACAAAGGAATTTTTTTTTGTTTTTGCGCCCCCTAGATTTTCTGGGAGATCTAAGTACGTACCCATACCTCCCAACCTGGTGATCCCTAAGACCTGTTGAATCTCTAATTGTATCAGCTCCAGGACCGCATGACCAAATTGTATAGATGATTTCTCAAAATTGATCTGTTGACCAGAAATCAGTTCATACTCCTTTAAAATCGACAAAATTTGTCAGGCTTCTTCCACAGTTGTCTTACAAAAAAACAAAGTATCATCTGCAAACAGAAGGTGCGAGATAGGCAGCCTCGCCCGAGCTATAGATAACCGTGTTAACAAATTATGTTTGTCAGCCATCTATAATATACAAATTAACCATTCTGTACATAAAATAAATATGTAAGGTGATAAAGGATCCCCTTGTCGGAGTCCCTGTTTAGGTATAATACAACCCCCAGGGACACCATTTATAATCACTGAGTATTCAACCGTTGTTAGGCAAAACCTTATGCACTACACCCATCTTTCACAAAAACCCATTTGACAGAGCATAGCTCTTACAAAATTCCATTCAATCCTATCATAAGTCTTACTCATATCAGTCTTGATAGCCATATACTTACCTCTAACTGAACCATTTGTACGCAGAACGTGAAACATTTCTTGTGCAATCAAAATATTGCCAGATATCAATCGTCTAGGAATAAAAGCCGATTGAGTTTCCGAAATCAGCTTTGGCAAAAATCTCTTCAATCGTAAACACATAACCTTAGATATCAACTTATAACCAATATTACATAAACTTATTGGTCTAAATTCAGTCATTTTCGTTGGACGCGCTATTTTTGGAATTAGACAAATATTTGTCTTATTCAAACTCCTCAAAAAATTCTTGTGTTAAAAAATTATTAACCAATATTAATAAATATGCCTTAACCGTCTCCCAGGAGTATTGGGAAAACAAAACAGTTATACCATCCGGACTCGGTGTCTTCCCCGGATCCATCATAAATAATGCTGTTTTAACTTCTTCCTCAGTTGCCACCGGCATCAACCATTGATTATCGAAATCAGTTACCATGGATTCAATAATATCACAATTAATTTGTGGGTGCCCAACACTAGTGAATAAGTCCCTAAGATAACGCGACACTTCCCCAAATAAATCCTCCTGTTTGGTCATCCAGTCTCCATGCAAATTTAGGAGACCAACAATTTTATTTCTTGCTCTACAATGTTGCGTATGAGCATGAAAAAACTTAGTATTCTCATCACCCTCCAATAACCATTGATTTTGACATTTTTGTTTCCAAAAAGCCTCTTTCTCCAAATAGGCCCTTTTCAAATTCATTGTTGCCTCCAACTCGGATTATCACCAAAAGAATTTTTGCAATCTTCCAGAATCTGCTTTAGTTCTCCTAATTTCTGGTGCCCTGAAGAAGTATTCTTGCTTTTCCAATGCGAAATTTAACGACGAAAACAAATTATTTTCCTAGCAAAAGACAACCTACTTCTAGACGAGATTCCCTGCCAACTCTTTTCCACAATTTCTTTGAACCCATCCTTAGCAATCCACCTCTTATCAAAAATAAATTGCATTTGAACCCGGGAAATCGGCCTATGATCTGATCCTATCATCTCCAAATATTCCACCTCAGATAATGGAAATAAATCATGCCAATCCCCATTTCCAAAAGCTTTGTCCAACATGCACCTCACAATACCATTGTGACGAACACCACACCAGGACCAGAAATTTCCTATTTTCGGAAACTCGACCAGACTGCAATCCCGAATCATCTGATTGAAAGTCATAAATGATATACAATACCACAACAAGAACTTATGTATCCCAATCCCGAATCTTCGTCGAATACTGTATACAGCTAATATTTACAATACCACAACAAGAACTTATGTATCCCAATCCAGTTCTCAATCTTATTCGTTCACTAAGAATGATGTATCCTTCCCACCAATTGCCTCTACTCCAGACACAACCTCTAAGTATTCTAATAACTGTTAGTACTCGAATAACATAGACTACCCATCCTGCTTTAGATCAACATCACAAAGTCTTGATCTTGGCATACCAAGTACACACCAAATCTTGTAAAAATTGCATTAACAAAAACTAAATTCTGAACTCTTAAACAAGTAACTCCAAGTAATATTAGGATCACCCCTTTTTCGAATCCCATATCACTTTTCTTAGCCAGGATCATACTAAAAGGCCACTCTCTGGAAGTAATATTACCAGAGAGAAAACCCTCTATTACCCGACTTGAAAATATTCCTCTCAGGCAAACATAATGCTCTGCCCTCGATACCACATACCAATACTCCATTTTCAAAACGATGATGAGAGTAATCAACATAAGAGCTTACCTCCGAACCCCATAATGGAATGTATTGATCATGAATCCTGATCAAACCTCCAGAAAACTTGAATCCACCGTTGAGACAAACCTCTCCACGACATATCAGAAGACTTCGGCACCCAAAAGACCCAGAACCCCAAATCTAAATCCCCCGCTAAAACCCCTTACTTAGAACGAAGGCGAAACCCAAACCGCACAAACCCCTAACCTCAACACCGTCGAATCGACCTAGACCACCCAGCTCCCCAAAATTTATCCCGAAACTGGACTAAACGGAAACCTATGAACCCTAAAAACTTCTCCGAGAGAACCCAAAATAGCCTTACCTCCCCCAACGAAACCGAAGATACCCAAGTTACACAGCCCCTGAAACCTAATCACACTCTTCGACACTAACTCCTATCTAAGATCGACGACCCTATCCGTCGCCGAAGTCACAAAACCCCCCGGAACCTCCCTGAGAACCTAACCCTAATCGCTGGAGAAGAAGAGAGAGTTGTTTTTTTTTAGAATACTCTTTTTGTTCCTTATAAATAAAACTAAGCTTAAAAGAGGGAAACAACAACTAAAAAGTTAAGTAAAATCTTTTAAAATAAAAGAGAAGAGAATGATTAATAAGTCATGTTTTTTTAAACGTCGCAACGTTCATATTTTGCAATCAAAATTTACACACAAAATACACAGTGAATAAGAAAGAAGTGATCGATGCGATTCATTTAGTAAACGAATTTGGTGTCATCAGTGTTGCAATTCTTTTACTGTTTACTCACCATTCACTCATTTTCAAGTAGTTAGATCTGAAATTAATTGTTTTACTGTATTTTTGATTGCCGACTTAACAATCCTCGTAAGAACAGAATTATCAATTTTAAAATTGAACGTGTGAGAATGACATAACTAAACCAGTTTTATTTGTCCTAACTTAAAATTTAGTAGAATTTTAAAAAAGAGAACTTATTAACTTGGAATATTAAGACCACATCCAATAAGAATTCTTGAAAAAAGTTTTTAAAAATAAACCTTTTAAAGAATGATAAAATAAGAAAGAAAGAAAAATGAGTCTATTAAAAATGAGACTTACGAAATTATCTCTTAAATAATAAGAGACTCTTAACACATATGTCTTGTTTTTCAGTGGTTTATTTATTTTCTCAGAAATAAAATTTAATTAAAAATATATTACATTAAAATATTAAATTTTAATTGGTAAAATATTCATCATTGAAGATGTTCTAACACTTAAAAAGAGAGGAGTAAAAATCACGAAGCTATACCTTTTACTTTAAAAACAAAAGGTCATAGTGTAAGGATATTCAGTATTTTGTTATGTTGAAGTTTTTATTTTCTTCGTAATGTAGATTGTAATAATGTGATGACATTAAATTAATTAATATATTTGGTTTCTCGTCTTCATTCATGAGACAGAAGGTCAAGTAGGCGCATTGATAACGTAATTAAAGCTCCACCTTCTTCCAAGAGACTTATAGCATGTTTAGTAGTGATGTTATGTAAACATCATAAGATTTTTTTTAAAAAATTAAGCCACAAATTTTGGCTTGAAACGTCTTTATACATTGAGACAAAAAAATATCTCAAACATGTGATGTGGCTCCATCTTATGGTTTTACATTGAATTTGATTTCAGAAAAAGAAATCGTTTTTTTTTTTCATATAGGTTAAGAAAAAAAAATTTCTCTCTCAGCGATTACTGTCGTCGTCAAGCTGCAGAGCTCCATCAAATTCAACAGCGGAGGTGGGTCTGGCTTTTTCGATATCAATTTGTATTGAAGTTGATCACTCAATGGTCTCTTCTCTTTTCTATTGGACTTTTACACTAAATTAATTAGGTCAAGCAACTCATAAATACAAGAGAAGCAAAATCCTCTCTTGTTTCAGATTTAAAAATATATGGAATGTTGTTATTTTGATTTCTCGAATTGTCTTGGTGGAGGTTTTTCACTTTTGTTTTATTGGTTTTTTTAGCTTCTATAATTTGTGAAGAGATAAATTTCTTGAAGTTTTGGTTGAGAAGATAAGATTGCGTACTGCTTTTGAACTTTGAAGCAGCTCTTACCTAATATGAGCAAAACTTGAGGTTTCTTCCAATTTTTAGAATTTAGTCACTGCATGAGCCAAATCGGGGAGTGGAATTGTGTCCTATACACTTACTATATGCTTAAAGTTAGTTCTTGCGTGATTCTGTATCATCATATTGAAACATTTTGTTGTTCAAGTTTTGAGCTTTAGATCTATAAGAATGTAATTTAGTGTATGTCTAAATAGTTGGTTAACTTCCTTACAATTGTCTTATTCTCACAAGGAACTCTCATAGTTATGTTATTGTTGTTTAGCATTGGCTACTTTCTTTCAACACATATAGCTGATTCATCTTGCAAAAATCTCTCTGTTTCTTATTCATTTAATGGTTCTTTTTGGTGACAGCTTCACAGAGAGCTACATACTGGGACTGGTGCTCCAAGTTACTTTTGTGAACTGTGTCCGAACAAACATATTGTTTTGACTTTGAGGATCTATGTAACAACAAAAAGCTAGAGTTGTTTACATTGACAACTTAACCATAAAGAATTGAGAGAAGATAGAGTTGGGAGATACAGAGATAAGGTATGAAATTAGAAGCAAATATATTGAAAATTTTACTTTTGTATTGACTTTGCTTTTTTTTTTCTCATAAGCCACATGCCTTTGCTTTTTTTTCCGAGAAGCTACGTCTAGTCTAATCTGATAAACCACATGCCCTTGCTTTTTTTTGTGCTTTCAACTCTTACTTATGCATATATACATATTGTAGATCCAGTAACAAGATTCCCAAGTACGAAAGTTCAACATTTAGTATGAGGAGTAGACTGCAAAAATCGGAGAAATTTTATAGTAATATTGGTTAGTAATTTAAATATTTAAAACAAAGTTTATCATACCTCAATGACGAGCTGATCGATCTCCTCCCGAGTTAGTTGAGTAAAACTGTCTTCGCCTTCTTGATTGTGTTGAGTTAGTAATTTCGTTGTCTTCCGTCTAACCGTCTCGAGTTCACCGAGCACCTTCTTATCCTCTATCCGCTTAGTCTGCTTGTTAGTATGGTTATCTTCCATAAAGACGAATAAATCTGATTCCTCGCCAAGTTGAGATGCCTACAGAAAAATATTAACAATTTGTAACTAAATTAAAGAAATTGTAATGTAATTTAAAAAAGTTACTAACCAGAACACGGGAACGTTCCTCAAAAGTCTGAGCATCGTTGTTATGGGTAGTGACTCTCAATCCTCCGCCATTGCTGTTCTAGTTGTTGGAGTTTCTAGTTGCCACCTTCTTGGTGTCCTCATGTTCCCAATACACGATGAATTGTTGGAAAAGTTTCGGGCCGTGGATGCTGTTTTTTCCCCGCCTTCCATGCTTGTTTACACTCATGGATATTTTTTTTGTATGAAGCGCGACACTGCTTATCAAATTCAGCTCTGACACGAGGAGTCAACTCGACATCCCAGTTAAAATCTTGCTGCAAAAAAATTTGATTTACATAATTATAACATAAGTATTTGTAATATAGAAATGCATAATTGAACTATAAATTTAGAATAACATTAATGTGAACGATTTGAAACAACTCTCCTTGAGTTCCCGCGGAAAATCATTATACCGTGGATAGGCTTGGGGAAGCTGATGTTGAATCATCTTTAAAATCGACTTCTTAATACCTTTTTCATATCGAAACTTGAAAAATAAATGGTAAGGATTTAAGGGAATAAATATATATATATATGTAGAGAAAAATAAAAAGTACCAAGAACTTCCGTTCGGATCGAGTACAGTAATGTGCCGACGTTTTTCTGCAGTAAGTAGTTGCTCAATCGTCAGGTGCGCCACTGAGCCTTGTAGTTGAGATTCCTGAAGAGATTGTTGGACATGACTCGGACTCTGTGTCTGATCCGAGTCAAGGACACAATGTAAATGTCTCTGAAAATCACCATAGCTAAACATGTAGTTTACCAAAAAAAGCAGAAACGAAAAAATGTGTAACGATACCATCACCGTATTTTACGCATTACATATCTAATATATTAGTGTTTATATGTTAAAAGAATCATGAATGTAAAGAACCTTGTTATTATATAAGAACAATTTTTTTTTATCTTTTTTGTATAAAAATAACATAATCAATAAACCCCCTTGACCCAAGCAAATGAATCACGATCACATTTTTTTTTGCTACAATTTATTTCTTTACTTAGTGTCTATAATCACATCTCTCACACTGGAAAACATAACCACCAATTAAAAAATGAACGATCAATCGCATACTAAAGCAAATTCTTAAAAATTTCTATGTTCTTCTTCCCATTTATTTGCATGTGTGAGATCGAAGATACTGAAATTAAGAATCTCTTTTAACAACAGTTCAAATAAAACTCGAAAACAATTGTGATTGTGAGATAGAACTCTAAAACCAACAAGGAAAAAATATTACTTGTTGCTTATTCGAATTCCCACTAACAACGAAATCGAGATTATAAAGCAAGCATGACATCACTAAATCAAACAACACCAACTCAGAATTTTGTTACCCAAACCAATGAATGCAAATCGTGAAATCAAAGAAAGACCCGTGGAGAGAAATTGAGAAATTGACCGTACATATTGTTGGAATTGGGGAAGACCCATGGAGAGAAATTGACCAGAGAAGGCAAAACTGGTGTCGTTTACAGAGGCGGTGTTGAATCAGCAGTGATGCTCTGTAAATTGCGGAGGAAGATATGTTATAATTTGACTTGTAATAATTTACCCACCCCTTAGACCCCATATGATCATGTTCGTACGTGTAACTCTTTTGGCTTCTTACATTAATAACTTCTCTTATTCCCACACTACTTAATCATACATATCAAATCTAAGTTTTCTTAGATCAGTTATATAGATGATATGATAATTACTAATTAGTAAGATAAATATAACATTTCTTTACTATCTCTTATAAACTGGTTCTTATAAATTGGTTTGTATAACTTTACCAAAAGGAGAAGAAAGTTACACGATATTGTGTGAGGACAAAGGAAAGTAGTCTGATAAATTAGTGAGTCCTATAACTCAGTCTTTATAGCATACTTGCTACAACTGATTTAGTATTTTGCATACATGTTATTAGTAATTGTAGATGTACTCCAATAAATTCTATGATTTTCGAACAAATGAGAAATTGTGTTGTTTAGTGCTTTCGAACAAAAGCATATGCCATTTTATGATGTGAGAATCTTTGTTTCCTCTGCCATTTTGCTAACTTAAATCCTCATTTTAGTATGAATAATTAGTTTGAGTATGGACTTATGTTGATAATGTGCGATCACTTTTTTGATGCAAACTCTTCTTGCTAGAACTTTAAGAAGCAACATACAACTTCAATAAAGAACTTTAAGTCCCATTATATCATTTGTAATGATCTTTATCTTTAAAACGACACAATTTATGGTGATAGAGACATCAACCAACAAACTGATTATTTGTGTTAGTTAATGGGTTTTGTAGCTAGTTAAATATTGAATCTTTGTGTTACAACTAACCCAAACCTGCATCTTACAATTCTCTAAACCAAACCGTTTCTATGTGAGTAAACGGGTTCCTCTCCAAGCTTTATTGATCCATTAAGTACATCTCCTGAACAGCCAACAAGAAATCAATTCTCCAGAATATGAAACTCATTCACCTACAAACCAAAGAGAACCTCGGGATAAATGGAGTGTCCCTGAAGAGAATGCTCTTGTGAGTGCTTGGTTAAACACAAGCAAAGACACAATAATGGGGAATGATCAAAAAGTAGGAACTTTTTGGAATAGAGTTGCAGCTTATTATATTGCGAGTTCTGCTGTCTCTAATCTTATGATGCGGGAGAGGAACACTTGTAAGCAAAAACGGTCTAAAATGAATGAGAGTGTGAGCAAGTTTGCTGGCTGCTACGACTATGCCTCGAGTCAAAGAAGTAGTGGGAAATCAGACGATGATGTTATGGACCTGGCATACAAGTTGTACTTCCAAGATAGGAAGGTGAAGTTCAACTTAGAGCATGTCTGGAGAAGTTTAAGAAATGATCAAAAATGGTGTTATGGAGGATGAAACAATAGTGAGGCCTACAGGCATTAAGGCGGCGAAGAAGAACGGGAAAAGAGAGGCAAGGGAAAGCTTGAAGAAAGAGACAAGAGTTCTCTCAGCTTGCAGAAATGTGGATTATTAAGGAGAAAGATTTGGCAGCCAAAGAAAGATTATGCAGGCAGAAGATTCTGGATAGTCTAATGCTCAAAACTGAATCTCTAACTAATATAGAACTCAATATTAAGATCAAGCTAATGTCTGACATGTTGTTATACACTAGGTATATTCATTCTTGTTTGTTCCTTCTTGGTTATTCTGTTTTAATTAAGGTTGTTTGTTCTGTTTAAGTTAAGGTTGTTTGTTTTATGTTGGTGCAAGTACAAGGGAGAACGACAGATACATTGGTTATAGTTGGAGCGTTGGAGTTGTGTGTATTAAAGTTGGAGCGGTGTATAATTAATGTTGGAGCATTGGAGATGTGTGTATTAAAGTTGGAGCGTTGGAGTTGTGTGACATAAATTTGTTGTAGTTGTAGCGTTTTATGTAATGTACTTGTAACAATCAATGTATCAATGTATTATATATATAACCAAGTATGATTTCCTTCTCATTCGACCACATTTTGTTATATTTTCTTTATGCTTATATTTTTCTTTCTAAGGATTCAAATTTACCAAAAACAAAAACATGTCTTTTGATGAAACTATCGATCAAAGCTTCAATGACAATTTTGATAGAATTTTCGACGAAGATTATGATGATTGTATAAATGACTATAATGAACGTCAAGCGGCCAAGCAAGAAAAGAAAACACGAATTCATATAATAAGAGGTAAAGAGACGGGATATATTCAATTATGGAAATATTACTTTTCTGAGCAGCCAAGTTACCCCAATAACATGTTTCGGCGACGATGTAGAATGAGCAAGCGAATTTTCATGCGTACTGTTGATAGACTATCCAATGAAGTACCATTCTTTCAACAGAGACCAGATGCCACCTAAAGACTCGGTTTCCACGTCCTACAAAAATGTACAGCCACAATTCGTCTTTTGGCATATGGTGTTGCACCTGATGCGATTGATGAATACACTCGAATGAGTGCAAGCACTAGTAGGATTTGCTTAGAAAAGTTTGTTGTCGGAGTTATACAATTGTTCGAAAATGAGTATTTGAAAAGGCCAACACCTGAGGATCTCCAAAGATTACTAGATATTGGAGTGTTTCGAGGATTCCAGGAAGCATTGATTGTATGCACTAGGAGTGGAATAATTGTCCAACAGCTTGGAGTGGAAGAATCATCATTATTTGCTAATTATCAAGAAGCTGTCAGAAAAGATGTTTAGCGTTCTTTTGGAGTGTTGCAAGCTCTGTTTGCTATTGTTCGAAACCCCATCTCTTTGCTTGGATAAAGCAAAGATAGGAAACATAATGAAGGCATGTATCATATTGCACGATATGATCGTTGAAGACGAACGAGACCAATGCATTCAATATGATTTATCATAATTCGAACTTTGAGAAGGAAGCTAGACATCACATGTGGAGTTCACGTATTCTACGGAAATACCTACCAATGTAAACAATATAATGGCCTATGGAGCTCGAATTCGGGAGGAACGAATGCATAACCAATTGAAAGATGATTTGGTTGAGCATATTCGGCAAATTTTTTGCAGAAATGAATACTACAATCAAATTGCTTATAATTTAATGTATTGTAATATATGTTTACTATTTGATGCAATCTAATATATTAGATGTACAGTAATTTGATTTTCAAATTTTTGGCAATTTTTTTTTAAAATTTCAAACTTAATTTTTTATTATTAATTTTTGATTCTCACCATTAAACCACTAAAAAATTGTAACAACTAGTTGAGTCTCAAATTATAAATTAAATTAAATTTATTATTAAACAATTAACAAGAGACTTAATGGTGTATGATCATTAAATATGCTCTTAGCCTTCTACAAATCAGGATATACATGCCCTCTAATTACTATATCTACAACCACTCTTTCATCACTTTCAAACTTTAATTCGATCTACAAAATTTAATATGTAATTTATCAATTATATTAGAAAAATTAAATCCATAATACTAAATTTATTAACTAGATTATTCTAACCACCATCTATACTATACGTCTATTTGATTTAAAAAACTTACAGCTAGCTCAATAAATTCACTATAAAACACATATTTTCATATAAATCCAGTATGTTAAACCAAAATTTGGAAATATTAAAGCGAATAATAATAAGAGAACAAATGTCGTAGTTGTTGAAAAAGGGTGGCTTGAAAACTAAGTTTGATCTTGCTTTCAATTAAGAAGATTAATGCATCTCAGATT
>JAKUCM010010090.1:0-13215 GCA_023374145.1 Lepidium sativum
AAAATATTCATTGAATCAATATTATCATTATGTGGTTGCAAAATCTAGCGAATTCGTTTGTTATATACTAACCGTTGCGAGTAAAGCCTGAGTGGCGGCGAATTTATTGTCCCAACTGGTTTCATTAACAGCGTAGCTCCAAGCTTTACTGTTTACAACATAACTTATGTAGTAATTGTCTTTTGTTGCTTTGTATAACCAGGCAGCAGCCCACAACAACTCATGCTTTTTTATATGTAACACAATATTTTGAAAAGATAAAAATGTATTGTTATTATTTCAAAATACAAAAGAGTAATTTCGTTAATGTAAATGATATATGTAGTTAACTGAATTAACTCGGTAATCCATTGATACAACGAGTTTTAACCCTATATCCTACTGTAAGTGCACAACAAACATAATAGTATTTAGGGATCGAATCCACGAAGAACCAAGTTACACTCTCAATTCCTATTGAATCACAAGCTATATCAGTCAAATAAAAGAAGTGAATTCTAATAACTCAGATGTGAATGTAATCAAATAGTTAAAGCAATCGAATGTCGGGTATTCGTTCGGGAGTTAAAATTCTTGTCAGGGAAACTATTCAGGAACTACTCTAATCTTATTCTCGGCTTGAACATGAATAAAGGCAAACCAACTCTCGTTGAATCTACCCCTCTATCAATAATCTAAAGGTCCTAACTCTCGTTGGTTTCAGATTACAAATAGGCTTTATCGTATGGGTTCAATTACCCACAATCCAACCTAGCATCAACTCTCGTTGGTAGTGAAAGAATTGCTCTTCTAATCTAGTTCTAGTTCTTAACAGTCTTCTGGAAGGTTAACAACCTAAAATCATTGACTAGGTGATCAGACTAATCTATGCATTAGATTCGAGTATTAGAAAGAGAATCATCTACTAATCAATCATATTTGTTTCCCAACAGTGAATTCTAAAACCCTAGATCCCTAGATCTGATCTAAGGTCTACTTAGACACAGAAGAACAAAGTTGGCAAGTCATGATGAACTGAAATTGAAATTGCATAAAGAAAGAATAAGGAGGATTCATAAATTCTTCTCAAGTATGAAGAGATCTTCTTTCTAGCTTACAAACTCTCAAAACTCTGTAAAATTTTGTTCTCCAATATCAAAAAGACGGCCTCTAAAAAAAATAGGAAAAAGAATATTTATAGGGCCCAAAACAAGGGCTGAAAATCGCGAAATTAGGTTTCTGCGAAAGGCCAGGATCGATCGAGCAGTAGGCGACCGATCGATCCCTTTGGATGATGAGTCGATCTTCTCAGAAACCAAGTCGTTCTTCAGATCGTGCGCATAATCCTTTGAGATGATTGATCGATCGATCCTTGATAGATCGATCTGTCCTTCCTTACGTGGAGAATGACGGAAAATGCTTCAAACCTCTCCAAAGTCCACCTTCAAACATGATTCCAACTCTGAACGTTTTTGACCTGAAATCTTAATAAAACATAGACAAATTTCCCAAATATAACTGTAATAATGAGCTCAAAACCGACAAAATATGAGGAACATCATCTATCTATGTGTTTAGTTTTGATTACCTTATAATTGTCTGAGTCTGAGTGTGAGCAGTAGAAGCCTTCATCGCAAGATGTAATAGACCCTTTAGACATAGTAGCAAAGTTAAATAGCTACTGAAAATAGATACAGATAAGTCAAATCAAAAAAGTATACTTCATGATTGAACATAATGACCATATTAAAGCTTTTATATATATTGTTGGACTAAATATGTGAATATACTCACGATTTTTGAATGGTTTAGTAGAATGGATGAATAATTAGGATCCGATTGGAAAACAATTGCTGCAGCTGCAAGAGCGGCCGCGGCTTCACCAGCGACTTTGGAACCGTGGGATTGGGGGAGTGATGCTGTAGAGAGTTCTTGATGTCTAATTTTTTAATTAAACGAAAGGTATATACATATACTAATTGAGATATATTTTAACACACAACACATAAAACATAATTTGAATTTCTCTGGTATCTCAAAACAGACCAAAAAGTAGGCTTAGTTTTATATTTCTAAGAAATTGAGTTCACCTGCGTATACAGAATGTTGGGCGAAGGGTGTGCGAGGAGGATAAAATCGGTTCCCCATTTGATAGCAGTCCGGAGATGATCGAGCTGATTAGCGGAAGTCATCTCATTCTGGTATTCAATTGCAGCCCAACTCAAGTAGGTCGTGGTAAATGACATTGGCCACAGAAATTTTACATTGTCACCTGAATCGTAATACCCTCCAACCAATTCCACCTAGAAAATAAAAAACACCCAAAAATTGATAAAATAAGGTTCCATATCGGAAGAATTAAGTATATGCATTATAGAGATTTTCACGTTGTCTAATTCACCGTCGTTGAGGGCAGAATCGCCTCGCCATTTAACCCGTTGGTCCGGGAGTTTACCAGATCATTGGCCTTCAAAGAACAAGATTGCTTTGTCCACTGCATCGTTATAGTCATGAGCTTCCAAGCTTTGGAAAGCAAAGAACATCCCAACTAACATTATCACCAAAAGCTTTCCCATTATTATAACTATATCTGCTTTTAGAAATGTTTCTCTTTTGAAATGTGTTTCGAGTGTATCTTGATTTAGTATGAAATGTGTGGGTATAAAATATAAATAGATATGTCATGCAAGAGTAAGTTGAGTACGTAATTTCATTTCATGAGAAGTTTCAAGTAATTTTAAGACGTTAGTCCCAGTCAATACGGTCCGCAATGACCTAAGGTTTTTTCTATAAGACTAATGACTAGTGGTGAATTTTGGTATGCAGACGCCGTGCCGTAGAAGAAATGGCTGTATATTCAGTACCAATTCCCTAAACGTCAATCTCAAATTTTGTAGTTTTTAATTTTTTTATACAGTTGTCATAAACTTTATTGCAGTTACACGTTATTTCGATGGTCAAGAACTGGAACAAAACCAAAAAGCACGTGACTGTGCCTTTAGCAGTAACAAGTAATTACATAAGCAGGTCATAAGACATGTAGTACAGATCTTAAACCTAAGGGCACTTCGAAAGTGCAATGCAAGTCACAAGACTATGTCAGTACAGATATTCTCAATCGCCTATTGACTTTGTGTAAGAGTATCTTTTCAGTATTAGAGCAACCTATAAGCCCATGTCTTTAGGGTTTTAAGTATGTTGAATGTGAGTATAAATATGTGTCTTATGAGAATTTTGATTGTATTTTGGGAATTGCATCTGCAACTCTATTATACAAATCAGTTTGATCTTGAAGACAATCTAAAGTTTTTTAGTTCTTTTACCTTTCCCGTGGGAAGCAGAGGAAACCGAAGGCAAGTTACGAGAGCCACCAGATTTGTTCTTCTGTCTCTCGGTCCACCAAGGCGGGTAACCAATCTGACGGAAACAATTGTCCGAGGTATGAGCAGAACGTGCACACACATCGCATACCACCGAAGTGTTGCGATTATCAGAATTGGACGAAGGTCCGCAGGAATGAGTTTGAACCGTGAAGCTTACTGCTTCCGTTCGTTCCTCAAACATACAACTCACTATCTTTGATTCTTCGTCTTGAGCAATAATTTGGTAAGCCTCATCCAACGATGGAAGAGGAACACGGGAGAGAATTAGAGACTTCACACATCCATACGTAATAACAAAAACTCTGTTTTCTTATTCCTCTCTGTTTTACGATCATTAGAGAAGCATTGTTGTGTTCTTCTTTTAATCGATCAAAGGAAGCTTTGGCTTCTTACATGGTATCAGAGCTATGGAAGGAACAACACAACAAGTAATTCCAATCTTCAATGGAGAAGCATATGGATTCTGGAAAATTAAGATGAAGACAATTCTAAAAACGAGGCAACTTTGGGATTTGATCGAAAAGGGAGCAGTTATTGATTCAACAAGTCCAGCAACACCAGAGATCGCAAAGCAGCAAGATGATCGAAGTTTGAAGGATATGCTGGCTCTGCAAATTCTCCAAACAGCAGTTACCGATGGAATTTTTCCTTGGATTGCTCCTGCTACAACAGCAAAGGAGGCAAGGACTGCATTATAATTGGAGTTCCAAGGAAGTTCTCAAGTACGAATGATCAATCTTCAATCTCTTCGAAGAGAATACGAAAACCTGAAGATGAATGAAAGTGATAGCATCAACACCTTCACAACAAAGTTAATTGATTTGGGAAATCAACTTCGTATTCATGGAGAGGAAAAATCAGATTATCAAATAGGGCAGAAGATTCTCATTTCACTTCCTGAGAGGTTCGATAGTGTTGTTGCTGTTCTTGAACAAACCAAGGACTTAACTACTCTATCAGTTACAGAGTTAATTGGAACTCTAAGGGCTCACGAGAAGCGTATGGAGTTGCGAGAAGAACAATTAACTGAAGGAGCATTCTATGGCGAAAAATCTGTTCAAAAAGGAAGAAACAAAGATGGAAACAAACGACAGAGGAAGACAGATAAATGGTGTGGTGTTTGTAAACACTTGCTAATGAGAGCACAAAATCAGGATAAATCCCAATACCAATTATGTAACAGTCACAACAAAAGTGATTGTTGGTCAAAGAAAAATAAGAACAAAACGTTCTCCTCACAGAAGGATGTACAGAAAGAAAGGAAGTGTTTCGTGTGTGATAAGCCGGGACATCTAGCAAAGAACTGCAGATTTTGAAAGACTGAGAGAGCGGATCTAAGTATCAAAGAGACAGGCGATGACTTAGAGAATGAAAGTCACATGCTGTTTAGTACAATGGAAGAAAAAATCTCATCGAGTATTGATGATGAAACGTGGTTAGTTGATAGCGGCTGTACAAACCACATGGCCAAGGAAGTTTCATACTTCATCACTCTTGACAAAAGTGTTAAAATACCGATCAAAGTGGGGAATGGTCAACAAGTAATTACGACATGAAAAGGGAATATCCAAGTGATGACAAGCCAAGGAGGAATGATCATCAAAGAGGTGTTCCTAGTGCGGGGCTTAGCAAGAAACTTATTAAGTGTATCGCAAATGGTGTCAAACGGATATGGAGTCTTATTCAAAGACAATCGTTGCTTCATATATGATCCTCAAGGAAGAAGGATATTAAATATCAAAATGAAGCACAAAAGTTTTCAGTACACTTGGAATAAATCAGAAGCAAAGGCTTTGATTGCACATGAATAAAACGATGAAAAATTAAGCCTATGGCATAGGCGATTGAGACATGCTGGTTTTGACAAGTTGGAGAGGATGCAAAAGATGAAAATGGTGGAAAATCTTCCTTTCTTCGAAGTCACAAAAGAAATATGTGAAGCATGTGAGATGGGAAAACAGTTAAGAAGAAAATTCCCTAAGAAGTCACAAACAAAAACGGATGAAGAATTGGAGTTGTTACACTCGGATGTGTGTGGTCCGATGCAGACTGAATCACCGAATGGAAGTAAGTACTTTTTGCTGTTTATAGATGATTACACACGTATCTGTTGGGTGTACTTCATCAAACACAAAAGTGAAGTACTCTCCATGTTCAAAATGTTCAAATCTTTGGTTGAGAACCAATCCGGTAAACGAATCAAGCAATTAAGGACATATGGAGGAGGAGAATTCACGTCAAAGGAATTCACAAAATTATGTCAAGAGGCTGGAATTCAAAGACAAATCACAACGCCTTACTCTCCTCAACAAATGGTGTCTCTGAGAGTAAGAATCGAACATTAGTAGAAATGGCACGATCAATGCTTGTGGATCAAGGACTTCCAAACAAACTATGGGCTGAAGCTGTGGCTACATCAAACTATATTCAAAATCTCCTACCAACCAAGTCTCTAGAAGAAGACATATCACCAATGGAGAAATGGAGTGGAAGCAAACAGAGTGTAAAGCATCTAAAAGTTTTTGGAAGTTTATGCTATGTGCATATACCAAATGAAAAACGGAAGAAACTTGATGTTAAGACCAAATGTGGCGTGTTCATTGGCTACAACCGTGAGTCTAAAGGCTATATAGTGTTCTTGTTGGATGAAGAAAAGGTATAAGTCTCTCGAGATGTGACATTTAACGAAGAGAAGAGATGGGACTGAGAAAAGAAAGAAGTCAAGACCTCCATTATTTCTCGTTTCAAGATTGAGCTTTCAAGACAACAAGAAGACAAAGAAAACATCAACGATCTATACACTCAATTGGACCAAGTAAATGATGCATTTAATAGACTTCAGATTTCTAATCATTAAACTCAAAGCACACTTGAAGAAGGGGAAACATCGGTTGGTCCAAGAGGTTTTAAATCCATCAATGAATTAATACAACAAACGGAAGAGATGGCTCAAACACATGAAGTGTCTCACCAAATAAATGAAGAGCCAAATGTTTTTGAAGAAGCCGTGAAGAGTAAAGAATGGAGAGAAGCAATGAAGGAGAAGATTCAAATGATTGAAAAACACGGTACATGGAATTTGGTGAAAAGGCCGAAAGACGCAAATATCATAAGTGTTAAATGGATCTATCATCTCAAGACAAATGCAAAGGGAGAACCCATAAAGCACAAGGCCATGTTAGTAGCAAGAGGTTTTACTCAACAATATGGAGTTGATTATTTCGAAACATTTGCTCCTGTTTCAAGACATGATACAATAAAGACTATATTGACCGTATCTGCCCAAGAGAAGTGGAAACTCTATCAAATGGATGTTAAGTTAGCATTTTTAAATGGTGAATTAGAAGAGGAAGTCTTCATTACTCAACCACCTGGTTTCATAAAAGATGGAGAAGAAGACAAAGTCTTAAAGTTGAACAAGGCTATATACGGTTTAAAACAATCACCTAGAGCATGGTATGGAAGAATTGATACTTATTTATTGGCTAATGGTTTTCAAAGAAGTATCAATGATGCAGCCTTGTATGTACCAAATAAGGAAGGAGATATAATGTTGGTGAGTATATACGTGGATGATATTGTCATCACAGGAAGCAACTTGAACTTAGTAAACAAGTTTAAGGATGACATGAAGCGAGAGTTTGAGATGACCGATCTTGGAGAGCTTAACTACTTCATAGGAATGGAGATCATACAAGATAAGAAGGGAGTGTTTCTCTCTCAAGAAAAATATGCAAACAAACTCCTTAGAAAAGTTCAATATGCAAGATTGCAAGACTGTGAAAACTCCTCTAATACCACACGGAAAATACGAAGAAGAGAATGAGAAATTTGCGGATGAAACAAAGTACATAAGCATAATTGGCGGTCTCCTATACTTGTGTGCTTCAAGACCTGATCTCATGTATGCAAGTTCATACTTATCAAGGTACATGTCTTCACCATTAAACATACATTATCAAGAAGCAAAACGTGTCCTTAGGTACATCAAAAGAACAACAAAATTTGGAGTCCAATTTGAAACTGTTTCGGAACCAAAGCTTCATGGATACTCGGATAGTGATTGCGGTGGATGAATTGAAGATAAAAGGACTACATCTGGTTATGTATTCTCTCTCGGATCAGCGGTATTTAGTTGGCATTCCAGCAAGTGAAAGACTATAGCACAATCAACGGCATAATCGGAGTATATTGCTTTATGTTCAGCTGCAAATCAAGCTATTTGGTTACAAAGATTGGTGAAAGAAATCGGGTTCAAGGCTGAAGAAGAAGTAAAGTTATATTGTGATAACAAGTCAGCCATCACCATTGGTAAGAATCCTGTCCAACATAGAAGAACTAAGCACATTGATATCAAGTATCATTTTGTACGTGAAGCTGAACAAAAGGGGCTTATAAAGTTGGAGTATTGTCCTGGAGAATCTCAACTTGCAGATATTCAAACCAAGCCACTGTATACAAGAAGAATTGAAGAACTAAGAGAAAAGCTTGGAGTCAAAGAGAAACTAAATTATGGAGGAGTGTTAGATGTAATCGAATTTCTCATTTGATTCAAATAAGTTAGTTGCTATATTTGTGGTTAAGATAGAGTCATATCTTTTGAATTTGTAAAAACGTGATTGTTAATTAGGTTGTGTCTGTTAGTTTATGAGTCAAGAAATACAACTCTTTGTGGTTCATGTCTGTTTGTTTTCCACACATATATACTTTCGATAACTCTTGTAAACACATACGATTAACGTAATAACAAAAACTCTGTTTTCTTATTCCTCTCTGTTTTACGATCATTAGAGAAGCGTTGTTGTGTTCTTCTTTTAATCGATCAAAGGAAGCTTTGGCTTCTTACAAAGGAAAAGGAAAGTTTCAATGAACTCAGCTATGCCGGCTCTATAGAACGACCAAGATTTAGCTCGCCGGGTTCAAAAAGTGGAGCCGGAGATGGTTCTTGATAGTCCTTGCAATCTGTTTGCACCGCCGTGCCTATTGGTTGCTTCCCTGGGAACTTATTAGCTCCAACATTCACGTCCTCTTCTTTGCCCTCCATCTTTCTTTCTCCAAATCAGAGTTTTATTCTCTCTGTAAAATTTAGTGACTGGTGGTGTGGCAAGGTGATGATTTTATAGTTTGGTTCACTAAGGCCAAAATAACAATTGATTAACAAAAAAAAAACTGTAGCCTGATAAATTTGCTAATTTTACAATTCTTCTATAGTTATTCATACAAATATCACTTATTTCTCTGAATATGCATACATATAATTTAGTCTAAAATATCTCAACCTATCAATAAGTTATGATACGACTCAGATAGATTAATAAGACTCCAAATCAAAGTCTATTTATTAAGGTTAATTATGTTACAATGAAATTCTGGTAGGTAGTTGAAATGGACTGGACAACTAGGCGCGAAATGATGTATATAAGATGGACATAAGATTAAGCAACTGCTATATAATTTGTTTAAATAAATTAGATTATAACTCAAAGTCTCAAATAATGTGGACATAAATCCAACAAAATGTTTCTCTCAATTATAGGAAGTGTATACTAAAGAGGCTATAATACACATCACGTCGACCCGTCCATATTATTCTACAGTCAGAGAACTCATCCAAAATGTTGATGCCTTATCTTCCCATGCTTCATCACTTTTACTTAAATATGTGTCTGATTGAAATACGACATATTGTTGTTATTTATTATAAGTTCTACAAAAGATACCCACTAAAGTTTTACCATTATTTAAGCTAATTACCAAAGTACAATAATTATGCGAAGAAAACGTCATGTCCAAGTAAGTATTAACTACAAATGACGTTGAAAAAAGCCACAAGAGTAGTAAAATAAGCATTTACCTTACGAATAAATTGATAATGATTAAAATCCAATTTAATATAATTTTATTTGATAAGCTTTGTTTTGAGATTGCAAACCAGATTTTATAATCCTGTGTGCCTAAACGAATCTCATATTAATCCTAAGAACCTGAGAATACCTAAATATTCTTTCCAATATAAACCGGAAACATTGTTCAAGGTCCTGGGCTTAGCTAATAGAACAAATTATGCACCTTGGGACGATCAAGGGTATAGCCCAATAGCAGAGATGACTCCAATTATGTGAAGTGGGCATTGGTGGCCTAAGTAGAGCTCAAGTAAGTCAACAAATGTGAACAGCATCAAAGTCATTGATGGTTAGGGAAATGTTTTGGATCCAGGAAACGCCATTCTGAGCAAAGTGAGAGCAGTTCAAACTGTTACAAAACCATATATGTCCATAAGAGCTGTTTCCTGTGGAGGTCCTGCAAGATAACTATAAGATAATCTATGACCTGAAGACTTATTTACAAGATAGCTCTTGTAATTGCTTTTATGAATAATGAAACTACAGCCAAAATTATAAAGTTTCAGTAGCAAATTATCATAAATTACTATCTTATCTAATACCAACATAATGATTAGTTAGCCAGAAATGTGGACTCCACTGTTACTGCTTTTCTCTGAAATATACCAAAAAGGCTTCTTTTTGTCACATCTTAATTATATATACCCCTAGGCACAGCATAGCTTACCCCTACTCTTTACCCCTAAACCCTCAAGACAAGTAAATATATTAATCTAATGTCTGTACTACAATCTTCTTTGCAGCTTCCTGTGTTAGACTTAACACAACCGATTCAGTCCTCTGCTCTGTCTTCTCTCTCTGAGGCTTGTAAAGAGTGGGGATTCTTCTATCTCACCAATCATGGAATCTCTAAAGAGATGTTCAGTAGAATCTTTTCCATGTCCAGAGATGTTTTCAGAGTTCCTCTTGAATCAAAGCTCAGGCTTGGTCCTTTTTCATATACTCCTCGGTACATCGCCTCTCCTTATTTCGAAAGCCTGGTTGTCTCTGGACCTGATTTCTCCGGCTCTGCCAAAGCTTCTGCAGATGTTTTGTTCCAAGATCATCATAGACCAGAGTTAAGATTGTCACTGTAATACAAATCAATGTTTTTGATGTGAAATGTTGGATACCAAACTGTCAGTGGAGAATGCGAGCTTCACCTGTCGACGACGGTGGTTGTTTCTTTGTCTGGAAGTATAAGAGAGAACATAGTTGTTCTGTTACAGAGAGATCAGGTCATGCACGACAAGCGTCTACAGAACTCTTATGAAGGGTATACATGGAATTTGTAGGTGGAATTGGGACATTTGTTCTTCCTCGACACGTTGCTGATTCAATGAACAAGCGATTTGGTCTAAAGGTACAAACTTAATTTTACGCCATGGTGGAGTTAATCTTCCTTGTAGTAGAGTTAATTTTCGGTATAGTGGAGCTAAAAATACGTAGTAGAGCTAATGTGGAAGTAGTAGAGTTAGACTTCAGTTTGGTATGGTGGAGTTAATTTTAACGTGGCAGAGTTAATGTGGAATTAGTAGAGTTAAGCGCCTTGTAGTATATAGTTAATTCCTCATAGTATTGTTAATCTTCCTTTGTAGTAGAGTTGACGTCGTCATAACTACAATATATGCAGATGAATTACTGGAAAACACACCGTACTCTAAGCCAAGCACGAGCCCTAGTTACAGGCAGTTCTGAAAGTAGTTTCGAAGAACTTTCGTTGTACTTGTTTGCTATGAGAATAGCGAATCCCAGAACCCTAATAAAGCTCAAAGTAAACAAGCAAGACAGGTTTAAGTTTCTATTCATCGCCTTCGATGCAAGTATTAGGGGTTTTCTGTACATGAGGAAGGTTGTTGTTGTTGATGGTACATTTTTGCAAGGGAAGTATAAAGGTACTCTACTAACTGCTACCATGCAAGACGGTAACTTCAACATATATCTTATGGCTTTCGGTGTGGTTGATACCGAAAATGACGAATCTTGGGAATGGTTTATTAGATAGCTCAACCGTGTGATCCCTTATGACAAAGAACTTGCCATCATATCAGATTGGCACAAATCCATTGCTAAAGCCATAAAGAATGTGTACCCACTTTCTTCTCGGGGTATTTGCACCTACCACCTACGTAAGAACATTTTGTCGAAATTTAGAGGTGGCAAACCCTTTAAGTTGTTCAAGAAAGTTGTCACTGCTTTTAGGGTCGATGAGTTTAACGCTATACTTGCTCAGATTCAGGCGTTAGATCTAAAACTTCATGCCCACTTGATAAAAGATGATGTGCGGGTGTGGAGTCGAGGTTACTTTCCCAGAAACAGATACAATTTCACTATGTCGAACATTGCAGAATCAATCAACCATGCGTTACCAGAGGCAAGAACTTTCCCCATTGTGTAGCTTGTATATGCAATTAGGGCGATGTTAACACGTTGGTTCGCGAAGAGGAAGACGAATGTCACTTTCACGTCTACTGTTCTAACAACATCTGTTGAGAAGCTCTTAAAGGTAGAGTTAACACTCGTGTAATAGAGTTAACACTCCCGTTTATCCATTCGTAGTAGAGTTATCATTGCTTTTGGTAGAGTTATTCCTTCGTAGTAGAGTTAATACTGCCTTAAGTGGAGTTAGTTCCTTCGTAGTGGAGTTAACATGTTATTTGTTAAATGACAGACAAGGGTCGATGAAGCTACACAATATAATGTGCATGACATAGACGAACACCAGGCTGTTGTTACACGATTTGAATCTTCTTATTTAGCCATTTTGACTGAAAAGACGTGTTCCTACAAGCGGTATAAGCCATTGTCGTTGTTGAGGCTTGGAAAAGACCGACAATCAAACTTACGCATCCATATTATCACACGACCTTCCTGTACAACACATACTCTGGTAGTATCTTTCCTAGAGATGCTGCAATTCCCGTTCTGTTGGATGTGAGTCGTAAGGTGTGTACTCCACCACATGTGCATCAACAACCAGGGAGGCCGAAGAAATCGAGGATAAAGAGCTGGTTCGAGTGTTCACAACCTGCTAAACGTCCAAGAAAAGTTTCAGCTTGTTCTAAATGTAAGCAATTAGGTCACAATGCCCGTACATGTCGTGAAAGCATTCATTCTTGAATAATAGAGTTAACTCTTGTAGAAGACTTCGTACTTATTTAGTAGAGTTAACATCGTTGTGGCAAAGTTAATTCTTCTGTAGTAGAGTTAGATCACCTGTGATCTTTTGAATGGTAGAGTTAATTCTTTTGTGGTAGAGTTAGAGCACCTATGATATTTTGATTGGTAGAGTTAATTCTTATGTGGTAGAGTTAGATCACCTATGGTCTTTCTGTGGTAGAGTTAGTTCTTATGTGGTAGAGTTAGATCATGTATGATCTTTCGAATGGTAGAGTTAGATCACATATATTATTCGAATGGTAGAGTTAATTTGTTGTCAATAACCTATATATTCATATAAATACTATCGAATGACCAAAACCAAGTAATATTGGTCGTTCAAGAGTATAAAAGATCGTTTTTTTTGCGAAACCATGTTTTAAAAAACATGTACGACTATACAAATATACTACTCTAAGACTATACAAACTAAGACTATACAAATCTGCAAAGCTACTATTCTAAGACTATACCTAGACTCTACAAATCTACCAATCCAGCAGGAGGTCTTGGGATGCGGTGATGAGAGCGTTCTTATCACACAATTATGCGAGTCTTGGATCACTGTTAGCAATTGCCTCTTCTATCAAAAGTTACTCTCTGAATTTAATGGCGTATTTCAGCCGAGAGAAACCGATGCACTCGTCACTAAGACCTTCAAAGTTGCATCCGATGGCCAAATACTCGATCATCTTAAGAGCGTACACGCGACAGTCGCCTGACTGTTTATTACGTGGTACGCCCTTAAGAACACGCAAACTCTTATATTGAGCCGCGCTAATGTGTGGACGCATCTCTTCGGCTGCTCTCTC
>JAKUCM010010091.1:0-17015 GCA_023374145.1 Lepidium sativum
CAATATCTGATTCACTTTGAACTGTCGTACTAGCATGAATGGATTATATGAGTTAGGCGCTATGTCATCAACTATGATGCGCTTAACAGCAGAAAATCCTTGAACGTGGATTTCTGAATTGAATACAAACGTTATTTTATCATTTAGACAGAGAAATCTCAGGTTAAACACAGCTGGTTCAAACTCCACAAAATTTTATTACATTAAGTATTACCTTAACCAAGCTCCACCACAATTTACTACATTAGGTATTACCTTAACCAATCTCCATCAACGTCTACTACATTAATCATTAGCTCCACCAAACTCCACCAACTTCTACTACACTAATACTTAGCTTTACAAAAGTCCACCACACTTTTCCAATATCTACTATATGTGCACCAAACTAAACTACACTGTTTACAAATTATAGCAAACAAAATACTTGGTTAGCAGCGAGGATATGTGGTCTAGACAATTTGGGCAGCATGTCCTCCATATATATCCAGTCATTGCTTTTACTAACCTCGATTGCTTTGTCCAAAATTTGCATTTGTTATCTTCATTTAGACTTATGATGGCGAGCAAGGAATTCTCTTGAGTTAACTCAAAATCCACATAAAGTGTTTGCATTGGAGTTTTCAGTCGATTACTAACCTCTGGGTTCGTAACAATTTTCAATGTTGGGTACATAGGGTCAGAGGTTTCTTGCTCCTCAAGCATCCATTCTTTCTGCAAGCAAAAAGGGAAACAATATAAGAAGTACCAAAACCCACAAAGCTCTACCAATAATTTAAAAACTACCAAACTACCTCTGGATTATTAAGAAGTCATAATGCTCGGGAAGGAGTCTGTGAGGTTTACGGCTCATCAACGATCTGTTCCTTCTATAATCAAACAAGTAATATAGTTAGTCTGCCAAGCTTTAACACAATCCACCAAGATAAATTAAACTAACTTCTAGGTTTTTCAAAACTCTACCAAACTCAAGCAAATATCTATCAAACGATTATATAAATCAATCAAGCTCTACCAAAGAACTACCAAACTTACCTCTACATTTTCAGAAGGTGCTAATGCTAAGGACAAAGGTTGTGAGGTTTGTTGCTTTTTAGATATATTTTCCTTTTGGGTATTTAATACAGTTCAACCATAATCAATTACACTCTTACATACCGATTTCTACCCAACTAAGGCCTCAACACCTTCTTCTTATATCTCACTTCCACGAGACTGACTTTCATCCACAACAGACTTCTTAGGCTTTTCCAAGGCCAACATCACCTCTGATGGTTTTGTCTCCAACACCTTAATGAGGTGTTGATTGATCGAGTTCTTATATGATATGGTTTCCTCAAGCCTATAAAGTCGCCCATCCATCACCACCTGGTCAACTCTTTTCTCTTTCAGTCTTACAAGTCGTTCTGACGTGTTGATTTGATCAAATTTCATCACGTCAAAAGTCTACTTCATGGGTTGAACCATTTTTCTTCCCCTTATTTTTTGGCCTCAAACTCATTCCTCTATTTCTTCTTCAACCTTTCTTTTTCTTTTCCCTGGTCACCTTCTAAAATTTGGTCAAAGTCATATCGGGTTGTAACTCCAAAGTCTCATTTGTTTGGACTATCATGAAACATTTTCTTCTCAATTGATTTTGTCTTCTTTGGCTTCACTGGCACCTTCTACTTTAAATTTTCGTTCTTTGCGGTTTCGAGCTCACATTGGGGCTCATCGGCCTTCCTCTTTGTTAAAGTTGGGATAGTCCAAAACACCTCATATAATGTCCTATCGAGAATGTCTCAGATCATTCTGTCATTCTTTGGATCTCGAGCATCTCCAGAACACACATGGTATATGTCATCGTAAGGGTTTTGGAGAAGGTGAACCACGTGAACTTACAATTGAGAAGAACAAAGTCAAACATGAAATATTTACTAGATGTACTAAACTCTACCAGAATATGCCAAAATCTGTCAAACTAAATATACCGGCCACCAAAATCTACCATAGCTCTACCACACAACAAATAAACTCTACCAAAATCTACCAAACGTCAACCATACCTCTGTCACGCACCAAACCAACTTCTACCAAGATCTACCAAACATCAACCGTAGCTCTACCACACACAAAACCAACTTCTACCAAGATCTACTAAAATCTACAAAAGTCCACCATAGTTGTACCCCACACCAAATAAATTTCTCCCAAGATCTATCAATATGGGAAGTTTAATTTGTTGTCGTCAATTTTCTTCTTATTTGCTTCGAAGACATCCTCCATATTTATACCACGACAAGTGCGCGATGCCCACTACAGAAGTGGAATTTCGTCATCTCTTCTACCTCCACACATTATTCCTAGATGTGGGATATACTCGAACACCCATATTAGGAGCACATGCACATTCAACGTTGAAACCGCCAGTGATTCTTGAGAGGGATTTGAGGAGGGATTGAAATGTTACTCTCCCCCAAGGATGCCACTCAAATATATCTGGATCAATCACCAATTTGGCATAATAAACTGCGATCCTACTATTGGTGTGCAAACCAAAAATAGCAACACACAACACCACCAACAACCCAAGCATCTTCCTCTTAGCAAGAAAAAATACTTGCATCCCTTTAATATTTTTTCAAGCTTTGCCTAGTTTGGACCATCACCATGGGCTAAACTCGTATTAGCGCATTAATCTCCGACCGCTAAATTTGCATCATTAGGATCAGACAACCCACAATTCAGATGCATGATATGGTGAAACTCATTCTGAGAAATCTAATTGGGTGACCATCAGCCAACACTCACACCTCATTCACCTTAGGTGTGTGAAGCATATTCTCCAACAGGTGTTGCACATATTTGCTTGTCCATGAGAATTTGCACTGATAAACTGCAATATAGTACCAAGTTGAGAATTCTTTTTTATGTCACTGTAAGCATTAATTCTAATAAGATCCCTCAATGATGTTATCCTCTTCAGTGTGCAATAGTGGTTGATGCTTCTGGTTATTAACGGGAGTCTTCTCATTGCAATAACCCTATTAAGGTACTTCTTGTCATCTTTTATAGCTATGGAAAATAAATAAGAAAAACAGTTAAATAATCAATTATACAAAAGTCTGCCAAAAAAACAAAGTGTACCACACTAGAACATAGCTCTACCAAAGTCTTTGAAAAAAACAAAAGTCTACCACACTAGAACATAACTCTACCAAAGTCTACGAAATTCCATCAAACATAAACTAGATTCACCAAACTCTACCACACTACAAACTAACTCTACCAAAATTAACTACACTGTAGGTAAAAAATCAAAATTCTACCACATTAAACACTAATCTACCATAGTCTACTACACTAGATGTAAATATACCAAAATCTACCAAACTATAAACTCTATCAATGTCTACTACACAAAAAATAAATTTGACAAACTCTACTACACTAGAGAATTACTCAACCGAGACTCTACTATGTTACAAACAAACTTGACCAACATGTAACAAAGACAAACCCAACAAATCTACCAACGTATACCACATTAGAAAACTAAGAATTGAGACAAACCCACAAATTCAACCAAATTCTACCAAAGTACAAACTAGGAAATCGAGACTAAACCCATAAAATCTAAACCCGAAAACTTGGAATAAATTATTTACCTTGACCAATTTGTGCCTTGAACCAGTCGATATGTAAGTTTAGCACAAACCTTTGAGAGAGAAAATATCGACATTAGAGTTCAAAATCTCTATATCGAACAATTGAGAGTTTGAAATCCCTAAGCATATGCTACATTACCTTTAATGCACAAGACCGAGTTGAGAAATTTAAAGAAGTCAAATTTCGAAGAAAAAAATCTTTGAATAGGAAAAAAAAAACATGAATAAGAATAAATAAATAGTTACGAAGAATAGAAGAAAAACGAAAATAGGAAGTTGAAAAGGTTTTTTGTATTTTCTTTCTTTCTTAACAATTTTTTTTATTTTAGTTGCAGTTTTATAAATAATTAGACAATTTTCTTTTTTTGTAATTTTTCCACACTTCTTTATATTCTTAAAGAATATTTAAATTATTGTAAAATATTTAAATCATTATTATTTGTTTAAATGTATGAGCGAGCTCACATCAAAAAATCCTTAAACAAACCGGATAGATCACTCGCATTAATGAGGCAAGTCAAGCATCTATAATATATACATCTCTTCTACACCTAACTATTGACAGCAAACGGTCTCTCATATGTATTGTCTCCAAATGATTTGTACGTTTATGTTACCGTAATCAATAAAGTGATACTTTTTTGTGTCTAGGATTGATTTTTTTGAATCTCCGTATTTTAATATTTGTTGAATTTCTCCTTAATAGCAAATGTGATAGTTCATTGTCGTTTTATGCATCATTCTTTCCTGATCTAGTTAGTTTTTTACTTTTATGTTTATCCTTAAAACCCTTTGGCAAACATCGCCAAAACTTGTTTTAGGGTTTAAATTAACACTTTAAACCAGCCATGCACATTCGGCTTTAGTTTGGTTCGAGTTAATTTTTTCAGTTTTGCAAATATGATAATTATGTGATTATCGACTAAAATTTAATTTGGTTTTATTCTTTTCAGTTTTACCTTTGAATAAAAACTAAAAATATAAATCAAATTAGAACTAAAATAATGTTGTTTTGGTCCCGAATAATTGTTAATAACCAAAACTAATAAAATTTTTGGTAAAATGTAATTTCTTGTAACCACAACCAAAAACATAATTAAAAGTAACCAATTTATTCGATTATGGATATAATTATTTGTAACTAAAAATTATCATAATAAAATTATTAAAAACATTTAGTATAACTAATTACTAAAATGATTTTTGGTTTTTAATTAGTTGTTTTCGATTTTTGGATAAACTTTAAACATAACAAAAAACTAAAAATATTAAAATATTTAAACTGTTTGATTATTTTGAGGTAATAAAATCGAATCAAATACCTATTTTTGGTTCACTTCGATTCAATGTTTTAATTTCAATTTAGGACTAATTTAAATTCCCACTTATATTATAAAGGGAGCATGGTCTCAAAACTTCTTTTTCATTTGAACTTGAAATATATTAAGATTGGAAATTACAACTATAAGAGAACAACAATAAGCCGCAAAGAGAACAACAAATGCAATCAATCTTACAACACATAGAGGATGATAAGAAACTATCCTATTGATAAAACCAAATTTAATGTATCAAGACATGGATATCATCTTAGGAGTTCCCGAACGACATTTCAACAACGGAATTTTTATCAAAAATGATGATTTAAATCACGTAGATAGGTTTCGTCTTGAGAAAATGAGTGTATATTACCAAAGCCAATAGAGACCTCCTGAATTAGGAATCAAAACCAAACTCCAAAGGACTAGTGTAACCAGATCCACACCATCATTAACTAAAGGAGAAGCGATGGCTCGACCACGAAAACCAAAACCAACAGTGTTAACAACACCAGAAAAGATCCCTCGAAAAACTTTTCTCGTTTCGCAATAATTTAAACCAAACTAGACAAAAAAACTAGGTTTAAAAGATTAGAGTAACGAAATTGTTGGGGCCACCGGTGTTATAAGAACCACTAGCGGTCAATCTTAAGACCAAATTTAAGACTGACTTTAGTAAAGTGCGAATGGCAGTTCGAAGAAAAACTAATTATGATATCATTATAACCTTATCTTAGCATGGTCTTAAAACTTCTTTTTTGTCCAAATGGTCTCAAAGCTTATTAGATCGCTTTCTTCATGTCTTCTGCTCAAAACATTTTAGACCGCTTGTATAGTAAATTGACCAGATAAAGTAGTTATTCTATGGTATTTTTCTGTTAAAAGTAAAAAATAACTTATCTTTTACTTTATAATTTCTCGACACAACACGATGTTGTCACAAAAAACAATATGTGCTTATTTTTTAGAGGGTTCGAAATAGTGAGTACAATAATTGTAAACAGTAACAGAGACAGAGCTGTTATAAACTCAACAAGTCGGAGCCACTTACAACTCACATTCAAAATAGATATTATGCAACTCCTATTACATCCCAGAGACACTCCACATGCTCATCTAATCCCATAATTCAATAAGCTTGTCATATTCAACTTTTGCGGCTCTCTCATCATATTTTTTTCACACAAAAAAATGAATACGAATACAAATACAAATAATCCAGTTTCATATATCCGTAATTATCAGATACAAATATAAATATTTACAATTTGACGTATATCACAAACATATATATATTTGGAAAAATCTGGATATTTATATCTGTTACAGCCTAGTTGTATGTCGACCTTGTGTAACCACATGCTCTTAGTATGATGTATATATACACTCCAAAATGATTTTTATATTGAGTTTCTGTTTACTCAATATATACAGCTGCAGTAAATTTCATTTCATCACCTGAAGACAATGTCACCGTTTGGTTTAAGCAATAAAAGGTAGTTTCGGTTAAGTCTATGTAAAAGCCCATCATACTTATAATATAAGATTTGGCAACAAAATTAAATAACCTCCAAACCATCTAAATATGGAAAATCTACCGAAACAAAACTTTTTACTATTAGGTTAAAAAAAACCCAACCAGCTTCAGTCTCCATAAATAACATTCGACCTTCCCGCTTTCTCTCAGCTTTATCTAAGACACATCTCTCTCACTCTCACTTATTGTCTCAACCAAGCAATGACAGCGACTGCGTTTGGGTTCGTCTTCTGGTTGGCCGTTACGGCTTCCTTTATGTTAACCGCTTCAAACGCCAAAATCCCCGGCGTTTACACCGGCGGTCCTTGGCAAAACGCTCACGCCACTTTCTACGGTGGCAGTGACGCCTCCGGCACTATGGGTATGTATATATTCATTACCTAAATTTCCATTTCATACATATAACTATCAATATATTATAAAGTTCTTAACTTTTTTATTCTCTGTTTTCTTTCGTGTTTGGCGCGTGGTGTTTTCCTAGGCGGCGCGTGTGGGTATGGTAATCTATACAGCCAAGGATACGGTGTGAACACGGCGGCGCTAAGTACTGCTCTGTTCAACAATGGTTTTAGCTGTGGAGCTTGCTTTGAGATTAAGTGTACTGATGACCCGAGATGGTGTGTTCCGGGAAATCCGTCGATTCTCGTGACGGCAACAAACTTTTGTCCGCCAAATTTCGCACAGGCAAGTGACAATGGAGGATGGTGTAATCCGCCGCGAGAGCATTTTGACCTAGCTATGCCGATGTTCCTTAAGATCGGCTTGTACCGTGCAGGCATTGTCCCTGTCTCTTATCGCAGGTCTCTCTCTTTTCTTCATTACGTTAAAGATTTGGTTTTTGTCGGTCCAATAATTTGGTTAATCGGTAAGAATTTAGATTTAAATGAATCAAAATCATTAATGGTAAATGAGAGTACTCTGACTCAAAATTAGATATATTGAATCTAACTAACTATTACACCTAATAATTAGAAGTATGAAAGATTTTTAGTATTATTTTTAAATTCGGGTGATAAAATCTAGTTAGATACTCTTTAAAAAAATG
Source organism: Lepidium sativum (assembly GCA_023374145.1). Classification (NCBI taxonomy): domain Eukaryota; kingdom Viridiplantae; phylum Streptophyta; class Magnoliopsida; order Brassicales; family Brassicaceae; genus Lepidium; species Lepidium sativum. The sequence continues at coordinate 7,549 of JAKUCM010010091.1, forward strand.
GATTGAGGATTAATTAATTGTGTTTTTTTATTTATTAAAAAGACCAAACATGTGTTTAGGCTTCTAGCAGTTTCAGAAAGCGGCCTTTGTGTTTCAGAGTTCAGAAACTGTAACCAACACTCTCAATTATTTTTGTATTTTTCTTTAAAGTGTAAACATCAGTTATTATAACAATATTTTTAATTTATCGTTTCGGGAAAATAAGCAGGATAAAGACACAAGAACCAAGATTCTACCTCTTACTCGCTCTTGTCTTGTAGCTAATAATGATCTGTTTCTCTTCAGGGTACCTTGTCGGAAGCTAGGAGGGATAAGATTCACAGTAAACGGATTCAGATACTTCAATCTCGTTCTCGTAACTAACGTCGCCGGGGCCGGAGACATCAACGGCGTTAGCGTCAAAGGTTCGAGAACAGAGTGGGTGAGAATGAGTCGCAACTGGGGACAAAACTGGCAGTCTAACGCCGTTCTTATTGGCCAATCACTCTCTTTCCGAGTCACCTCTTCTGATCGACGTTCTTCAACCTCTTACAACGTTGCTCCTGCCACGTGGCAGTTTGGTCAGACTTTCACCGGCAAAAACTTCCGAGTCTGAAACTGTAACCACTCAAAGAGATCATAAATCGTTATAATCAATACTTTAGATGTTTTATTTTATTTTTATTTAATGAAAACACAAAGAGATCAGACATTTTCCCGCCCTGGGTTTTCCTTTAATTTTCTGGGGAAAATTCTGGTGGCTTTGGGAATTATATTTCTTTTAATGTTTGCAATTATGAGTGGATGGGCCGTGTAATGGCCCATTGGGCCAACTCTATTTTAATGGTTATATAAACTGAATAATCTATAATACAATTTTTGTGAAACTCGATTTCATAATACGTGTGGAGTTCTCGTGTTCACAACTTTTTGATGGCAAACAATAAAGTTAGAACATGCATATATCAATATGACATCCATCATACATGACACATGACTATTATTAACATAAATCATTACTATTCAATATCACATTAATATCTAGTCTCATTGTTTGGTACTTTATCAGTTTGATACTTTATTACTTAGATATTTCGTTATGTCGTTATCCTACGTACAATACGTTGTCTTTTTTTTTATAAACGTACAATACCTCGTCGTTTACCATTAAAACCTAAGTTTCTCTTTTCTTTTCTTTTTCTTTTGATAAAGGTTATTATTACAAGCAAGTCATTTTCCATACTCCATGGTAAAACCAGATTCAATTCTAGTTTATCATTTAAGTAGATTTTTTTTGTCAATTGGTCTAAGGGTCTTTAGTCCTTTTACTTATATTACATGTAAGAGATTCAAACTTTAATACCTAAAAAATTTTAAAGAAAACTACCATTAGTCCACATATCATTCATAACATTTAACTAGTTTAGATCACACAAAATCAACAAACAGTTTTAGTTAATTTCATGATTGTTTATTAAGCAACAAAACGGTTACCGGGATATGCATAACCAAAATTATAACACAAATTTACATGATAACCTAAAACCATATGGTTTTTATTATCAGATTAAAGACGAAAATAAGATCAAGTGAGGTCCATCTCGTCTATCAGACCCAAAAAAAAAATCAAATTAAAGAAGACTTAACGATTATCTCCTTCTTCATCTCACGAAAATAAAGTATCTAGACACCATAGATAAAGGACAATCATACACATAAGAATAGTTGGCAAATCAAAACGGCAAATACTTTTAGTGTTTTGAACTCCTTACTAGAAACATAGGGTTTACATACTTACATATAAATAGGTTTGGGCCTCAATTGTAAATCTTAAGAAATAAATCCAAAAAGTTCAAAACTTTTTCTTCAAATATCTCATTACTTTTTTGGTATCAGAGTCGTGGCTCTTAATCACTATTCTCCTCCAGTTTTTACCTCACTAATTGTGCCACCATAAGACTTAATCAGAAGAACTACCTATTATGGAAGATACAGTTTGAATCTTTTCTTTCTAGCCAAGGCTTCCTTGGGTATGTTGATGGAACCTTCAACCAACCTGCGAAAACCATTTAAGTCCCAACTGATGATGGATGTGCCACTCATATTGCTCCAAATCAAGCATATCAAATTGGGCTCGGACGAACCAACTGGTGAAGGTGGTTGCTTGGTTCTTTCTCTAAAGACATCCTCACCATTGTTGATGATGAAACAACAACTCTAGAAGTGTGCAAAAGCCTCATCAAATATTTTAACAAAGTTTCTTCTGCAAGATTGTATGAACTTCAAAGAAATCTGCAAACCATCTACAAGGTAAAGAAATTTATGAATGACTTACTTAATCAAAGGAAATAAAGGAGGTATGTAGTTTGCTAGCTTTTATTGGAAATCTATGAAGAGCTTTGCAGCTTTTCATTGTTTAGGAAGAGAGTATGAACCAATAAAGACTACCATAGAGAATCTTATGGATAATGAACCCACACCTACCTTTGAAGACATAATCCCTCGCCTTGCAATCTATAACAACATACTTGAAGGTTATACTGTTGAGTCTAATATTTCTCCTTATATAGCGATTACTGCTCAATACTACAACAACAACAACAATCGAGACAAAGAAGGATCTACAGGTAAATCTGGACAGAGAGGAAGAGGAAGCTACTTAACATGTCGATGTGGTTTACCCCAACAAGTCTCCTCATGAAATGACTATGGTTCTTACAATACCCACAACTATCCAGTATGCTAAATTTGTCGGAAAATTGGTCATAATGCTCTTTGTTGTTGGAACAGATTTGACAACAATAATAATGAAGATGAAGGTCGACACGAGTGGCACAACAACAACTCATGTCATCGACTCAACCAACCAATCGTTTGAAATAGTCTCATCCATACACAAGTTTCGATGTTGTGATGGTTGGAGATGGCAACTTCCTGCTTATAACACATATTGGATCTCCAAACATTCCTTCTACCTCAGGTAATTTACCTTTGAAAGATATTTTAGTGTACCCTAACATTGCTAAATCTTTATTGTCTATATTAAAGTTCACAAAGAATTATCCCTTCACTTTTGAATTTGACTATGATATTGTGCGTGTAAATGATAAAGCAACAAGGAAGGTTCTAGTTCTTGGAAGCAATCATAATGGTTTGTACTTGCTTAATGGAACGATCAACCAAGCTCTTTTCTCAACAAGACAACCATCAACATCAAAAGGAAGTATGGCATATGAGGCATGGTCATCCTAATTCTTAAATTCTCCTTCATTTAAAAGCATCTCAGTTTACTGTAGAGACAAATAAGATTAACTCCTTGTGTGAGGCGTGTTAACTTGGCAAAAATCCAGACCTTTTTTCTTGCTTCATCTTTTATTGCATCAAAACCATTGGAAATTATCTACTGTGATCTCTGGAGACCTTCACAATGGACTCAATTCAAGGATTTTGCTTTTATGTAGTGTTTATTAACACCTTTATAAGATATTGTTGGTTTTATCACTGAAAGTTAAGTCAAATTTCTTCAATATATTCATTACATTCCAACCATTGGTTGAAAATCAGTACAAAACTCGAATCAAAACTTTCCATTGTGATGGAGGTGGCGAGTTTGTGAGTCATAAATTCCTTGAACATCTGCAGTAGTCAGGTATATAATAGGTTATATCTTGTCCTTATATTCCCCAACAGAACAGTTTGGCAAGAGAAGACAGAGGCACATAGTAGAGATCAGGTTATCAATGCTTTATCAAAGCAAGGTTCCTTACAAATACTAGGTTAAATCATTCTTCACTATCAACTCTCTTATCAATATACTGGTGTCATATGTGACTGAAAACAAGAAGGGTCCCTTTGAGAATCTCAATGGAAAAGTACCAAATTACACAGCATTGAGGACCTTTGGAAGTGCTTGCTAGCCTACTATTCGAGACTATGGTAAAAACTATTTTGATCCTCGCTCTTTGAAATGTGTTTTCATGGGATACATAAAAAATTTAAAGGTTATAGATGCTTGTTTCCTGCAACTAGAAGAGTATATATAAGCAAACACGTTATATTTGATGAAACTAGATTTCCCTTCGGTGAATAACCTTTCATTGACTTGCATCATAAACAAAATTCTCTGTTTGATGTATGGTTAAGACAATATCCTCCTCCATATACTGCATCAAGTAGCAACGTTGAAATAAGAGAATCAAGCAACACTAGCTTTGCCTTATCAGATGGTAACAAAATTTTACTCTATTTAGCAAATTCTATTTTACTAGGTGTCAATGTAGTATAGTAGTTGCCAAAGTAACTGAGAGTGTAGCTAACACTCAAGCTGTAATCAACTTCTCTAAACCAAGCCAATGAGGATGAATGTTTTATACCAACCTAAATTAATCAAGCATAAATAAAATTATAAAAGTTAACAGAGCAGATAGCAATAATTAACAGACCTTATCACCATATGTGTTGGCTTGAATTTTGCAACATGTAGATGACAGACTTGAGAGGCCCACTTGAATGTCACGATGGACTCGAGCTGATACACAAGTGTGTGCTCCGGTTCAACTTATCGCTCGAGTTGGCACTCGAGTGTGTGCTCCGCTTGACTTATGGCTCAAGCTGGCACTCGAGTGTGTGCTTTGCTCGAAAACTAGATGAAATCAAGAATGCATCCAGCGTTGGTTCAATTTTGATAACCACATGGTCCAATCAAACTTCAAGTGATGCTATTAATACCTCTTTGTCTCCATTTTTCCTAGAACACTCCATTTTTGTGCATTCAAATACTTGAAATCTTATCAAATGCAATATGCGTGCTATGCAAATGGATGAACCCATTTGGAATCTAAAATGATGAGAATATAGTATATATGTGTGCAGAAAATGACTAAGCAAGACTCCTAATAAATGTTAAAAACCACACATATCAACTCCCCCAAACTTATTCTTTGTTTGCCCTCATGTAAACAGACAAGAACAAATGCAAAACTCAATGTCCTGTTTTGATTTTCTATGTTGCAGTACTAACAAGTCTTACTCTTTTGAAAATGTTAGCCATGTTGATCACAATTCAATTTAAGTCAAAGCTCAACCTTGAATGGTTTAAAAGATTAAAGTGATATCTTCCATGCATTGGCTAAATCAAATCTGCACAAGGATCTTTCAAAAAAAGAATAAGCTTTAGCAATAGTGTAATATGTTCTACACTTGGCCATAATTAAGCGCTAGGACATCAAAAAAATGGACGTACAAAACGCATTTCTCCATGAAAACTTGACAAAATAGTGTATATGTCACAACCTACATGATTTGTTTCACAAAGATAAGCCAAATCATGTTTGGAAACTACACAAACCAATATATGGTCTTAAGCAAGCACCTCGGGCGTGGTTTGAAATTTTAGCTCGTTTCTCATTGAATTTGGATTCAAAATGTAATATCAAAGATTCCTTTTTATATTATTACAACTTATGGAAAAGATATATCCTACTTTAGTTGTATGTTGATGATATGATCATCACAGGAAACTCATATACTGTTTGGTATGCTTTGTTGCAAGAACTAAATCAACAATTTTGAATGAAGGATCTTGGTCAAATGCATTACTTCTTCATATTTGTGTATTTTAACCGTTTTAGTGAGTTTTTCTCATTATTTTCCACACATTTTCATCACTTGTTCATACCATTAGCATCCATCCTCACCCATTTCTCACACTTAGAAGCTCCCGCATTCGCATCGCATACATTCTGCATTTTGGAGTTGTTTCCAGGAATTTTCAGGAACTTCAAAGACGTATCTCGATGTGAGGAATAACGACACTTGGATGATGCACTGATGAAGCACGAAGGAGGCAATCGTGACAACCTCAACCGTGATCACTTCGGCCGTGATCACCTCGACCGTGATCACCCTCGGTCGTGGTCACCCTCGACCGTGCTCACCTCGACCGTGATCATGTATCACCTCGGTTGGAGTGGAAGCCACCAATTGTAACAACCGTTTGATTTGGGCCGCTTCACCATATGGGCCGAGACCACTAACCAATTGATGGACTTTTCGTTGTATTTTATTTTGGCCCGTTTTTAGGTTTTATGAGAGGAGTATATAGACTCCAAAAATATTTTTTTGGGTTGTAATCCTTGTTATCAACAGTGATACTCCTTGTAATCACCTTGACCATCGAACCACGATTACAGTTATCTTTATCGACCGTTATTTATAAATTTTATGATTATGTCTTCATTGCAGATGATTGATATGCTTGGTTCACTATTTATGTCTGAGTAGTTACTTAGGGTTTCAGAGGAGGTGGATGTAGATTAGTGCGGATTTTAGGGTCTTCTAGGTGCTTACGCTTATAATTGCTTTGGTCTCTTCTATTTTGGTGTTGTTAATGCTTATTTCTCTCTGATCAATTGAAATTCGTTCTTAGACGTTTTAGCACCCAACAAGTGTTAGATAAAATGTTTGATCGAACCATCTCAGAGATTTACACACTTAGCTCAAGGGATTGATTGTCTAAGTTGTTTATCGGCTAGATTAGGTTGATGTATTATGCCAGATAGGGCTGTTAAACGCCTGTGATGATAGGGTATGTTGATAGCTTCTCTGAGTCTGTCTGCCACGAGAGTGGATTCCGTAGTTTACGAACTTAATGCCTAGGGATCTTCTCCGTTGAGTTTTGTTAAGCAACCTAGTGACCTAGGTGATCCATAGATCCATTATCTCCACCTCCTCACGAACCCTCTTCACTTACTGTTGTTCTCTGTTTTCTGTTGTTGCTTGTTTTCCGCTGTTGTCCTTTTTCTGTTGTTGCCTTTTTTCTGCTGTTGCTTGTTTTCCGCTGTTGCCCTTTTTCCGTTGTTGCCTTTTTTCCGCTGTTGCTTGTTTTCCGCTGTTGCCATTTTTCCGCTGTTGCCTTTTTTCGTTGTTGCTTGTTTTCCGCTGTTGCCTTTTTCCGCATTTGCTTGTTTTCCGTTGTTAGTCGTTTACTGCTGTTTTGTTTTTTGCCGTCGTTTTATTTACACATTGCAATTTAGGTTATTAGATAATTAAACCACTATTGATCGGCTTAAATTATAGTAGTCTACCCACGTCTTGATTGATAGTTACACACTCATTTGGATTGACACCTAAAGTACTACATTGACCATGATAATGCATTAGGATTTATTTGATCTGTGTTTGAGTGAAAAATCTTGTTATTACTTCTTGGGAATACAAGTTTTGTTCCATGATGCAGGTTTCTTTCTTTCTCAGCAAAAACATGCTGAAAATTTGTAATTGTTGCACGAGTGCAAGATTTCTCTCCAATGCCTACTTCGTTGCCATTACAACTTGGCAAAGTCCCATATCAAGCTGTTTCATTCACAAATTCAACATACTTCAGAAGTCTGGCGGGTAAACTTCAATACCACACTCTTAATCACCTGGATATTCAATTCGCTGTGAACTATGTTTTTCAGGAAATGCACTCTCCAACAGTCTCTGATTTCAACCGGTTGAAAATAATATTGCGATATGTCAAAAGGAAATTTCAGATGGGAATAGACTTCACAAATCATACCGATTTTACTCTTAGAGTCTAAAGTCATATCGATTGAGCTCGATGCAAGGAAAATCAAAAATCCACTAAAGGTTTCTGTACTTTTCTTGGTTTGAACATCATCTCTTATTGCTCACAAAAAACAACTAACAATATCTGAAAGTTTCATTGAAGCAGAGTACATAACACTATGAGATACTGCCTCTGAAATAACGTGGATAAGTCATATTTTAAGAGAAATAGGCATCCCACTTCACAACACACTTGAGCTTTATGTGATAATTTGTCATGACCAACAGGCTAAACAAGACTAAGTGAGGTCCAATTCGCCTATGATGCCGAAAAACAAATCAAGTTAAAGAAAACTCAACGATTATCTCCTCCTTCAAGCTCACGAAAGTAGAGTGTCTCTGACACCAAAAACAAAGGACCATTATACACCTAAGAATAGTTGACAAATCGAAACGGCAAACATCTTCAGTATTTTAATTTTTTAAATAAAATTTTAGGGTTTACATACTTACATATGTTTTTAAACCGCAATTATATACTTTATGAAAGAAATTAATAAAGTTCCAAACATTTTTTCAAATCTCTCGTTACTTTCACCTATCAACATAATTTTGTTATTATAATGGAATTATCAAAATATATATATAAAGAGAAAAAGTAAAATTTTCTGTATGATTCAGTACACTTGTTTCCGCTCTCAGTTATAAACATGATCTAGTGTTTTGATCATAACTTATAATTTAACAGTAAATACTATATCGACTAATGGCAAAAATGGATAAAAAGTCAGCTTAATACTCCTAACAATTTTAAATTAGGTATATACTTAAATGAAACTTTGGAAGAAAACATATTAATTAAGCTTGCAAAGTGGTATTTAAATGGGGAGCGATATTTGTTTGATATAGTAGTAACAGTTCAAGTCCAAACTTCCTCTAATATATGTTTGTGACATTTTTTTTGAGGATTTTACATAGTTCTCCTAATTTTCGAATAATGTCGGTTTGGGATAAAGGTCATATTCTACTCAAACTTAAAATTAAAATAATAATGAAATACACATATTAATAACAGATAAATTATAGTAAAAAACCCAATTGATAATTAATATATAATATTTTTATAATTACTACTTATATGATATGCAAAATTATGATAAAAAATTCTATTAAAAATCAAAAAAAATTGAAACAGGGTGATCTAAAACTGTTGCTCAAATCAAATAATATAATGAAAAATTTGTTGACTATTTGACAGAAGACATGTGAAAGAAATGAATTGAAAAAAAATTGGAGTAGTAAAAAAAGACGCGGTATTTGGTTCATTTGTCCTATATGTGCAAATCAAAATCGGGCAAATTTTTCCTTTTACTCGGGGTAGAGCATAAAACCTAAAAAATGGAATAAAAAAGGAAGAAGCCCATTCAGGAACAAGAAAAAATCATCGCCATTTCAACTGAATCTCGATGAAAAAAAAATATCAATGAATCCAGTTAGTCTGAGCGGCTTAATCAATCGTTTTATTATTAGATTTTAATATCTAATAAAAGGGGCCAAAACTTCTTTTTTCTTTGACTTTTGGGAGCAAACCCTTCGTTATAAGTTATAAAAAAAAACCTTCTATGAAAAAAAAGGGGGTTGGAATCGACACATTGGTTTTTTCACAATTTTTGTTGAACCGTATGCATCAAAAGGTGCCTGTACGGCTCCTAAGGAATAAAATTTTATCCTAATCAACCGACTTTATCGAGAAAGATTATTTTTTTTAGGCCAAGACGTTGATACCGAAATTTCGAATCAACTTATTAGTCTTATGATATATCTCAGTATAGAAAAGGATACCAAAGATCTTTATTTGTTTATAAACTCTCCTGGTGGATGGGTAATATCTGGAATGGCTATTTATGATACTATGCAATTTGTTCTCTCTCTCTCTC
>JAKUCM010010092.1:0-12780 GCA_023374145.1 Lepidium sativum
TACAGACTCCTCACCTTAAGTTACTTAGTTATAATTACCGGGTGAAGTCTCCAAAGTGTAGATGTTGAAGACTGTCATAGCTAGTGGCGAGAACGATCCTTCAGCAATGAGCCAAAGAACTTCCTTAGCCAACTCCTTAGCTCTCGAACGTGTGATTGGTTCTACCAGCTCCGGTTTCTTAGCTTATATACTGCTCACGATCACATCATCCTCTCCCTCTTCAAAAGGATTTTTCCTCAAATCCAAATGACTTCAAATGGTCCATCAACTTGTGTCTGAAGCTTTCTCTTCCTCTCTTCTAGAAATCGATCTTTCCTTAGGTGAATCCACACCAAATCTCCTTCTTCAAAGATCAGCTCTTTTCTGCCCTTGTTTGCATACTTCTCATATTTCTCTCTCTTCTTCTCTATATTCTCCTTATCTTTGGCGTATATCTTCCTCACCTGTTCAGCCTTTTCTTTTCCATCTAAACTACATTTCACACTTAAAGGCAAAGGGATCAAGTCTAGACGTGACTGAGGATTAAAGCCATAAACAATTTCAAAGGGACAAAAGAGAGTGGCAGAATGCTTAGCGTGATTGTAGGCAAACTCAACGTGTGGTAAGCATTCTTCCCATCACTTGATATTGCTCTTAACCAACACTCTGAGAAGTGTAGATAACATCTTGTTCACCACCTCGGTTTGACCATCAGTTTGAGGGTGACAGTTCGTTGAAAACGTGAGCTTAGTTCCTAGTTTAGCCCATAAAATCCTCCAAAAATGTCCTAAGAACTTAGTATCTCGATCTGAAACTATCACTTGAGGCATTCCATGCAAGTGAACTATCTCCCTGAAAAACAATTTAGCTACACTTACAGCGTCATCGGTCTTGTGACTAGCTATAAAGTGTGCCATCTTGTTGAACCTGTCAACAACTACAAAAATAGAATCTCTACCATTTCTGGTTCGAGGTAAGCCAAGCACGAAATCCATGGAAATATGAGTCCAAGGCTGAGAAGGGATAGGGAGAGGTGTGTACAGACCGTGAGGCTGCACTTTACTCTTTGCCATTTTGCATACAGCACATCTAGAACAAACCTTCTCAACGTCTGACTTCATATTAGGCCAATAGAAGTGATCTTGCAATCCAAGTAAGGTCTTTGAAACTCCAAAATGACCAGCCAATCCTCCACCATGAGCTTCTCTAACCAATAGTTCTTTGATGGATCCTCTAGGTATGCACAAACGATTGTTGTAGAATAAATAGCCATCCTATCTAAAGTACTTATCACAAGAAAACTTACGGCATTTACCATAGCTCTCAGCAAAATCAATGTCAGTCTCATAAAGCTCTACAATGTGCTCAAAAACATTTAACTTTGAAGTTAAAGTAGAGATTAGAGAGTACCTTCTGGATAATGCATCTGCGACTACATTATCCTTACTTTTCTTATACTTAACAATGTAGGTGAAGGTCTCAATAAACTCCATCCATCTGGTGTGTCTCTTGTTGAGCCTTTGTTGTCCTTTCAAGTACTTGAGGGACTCATGATCGGTGTGAATGACGAACTCCTTAGGCCACAAATAATGCTGCCACGTTTGAAGTGCTCTAACCAATGCATACAGCTACTTGTCATAGGTTGGGTAGTTGCTGGTGGATCATCCTAGCTTCTCACTGAATTATGCAACTGGTTTCCTATTTTGCATCAAAACAACTCCAATGCCAACTCCTGAGGCATCACATTCAATTTCAAATGTTTTCTTAAAATCAGGAAGAACTAAAAGTGGGGCATGGATAAGCTTCTCTTTCAAGGCTGAAAACGCCTGCTCTTGTGCTTCTTCCAATCTGAATCCAACTTCCTTCTTGACTACTTTTGTTAATGGTGTTGTTATGGTGCTGAAGTTCTGAATAAATCGCCTATAAAATCCAGCAAGTCCATGAAAGCTTCTGACTTCTCCAACATTCTTAGGCGTAGGCCAATCCTTGATTGCCTTGATCTTTTCATCATCTACTCTAACTCCATCTGCACTAACTATAAAACCTAGAAAAATAACCTTAGTAGTACAGAATGAACACTTAGAGTAATTAGCAAAAAGAGATTGAGAGCGAAGAACATCTAGAAACATGCGGATGTACTCTAAATGCTCTCTCAAACCTTTGTTGTATATGAGTATATCATCGAAGTAGACTATTACAAACAGCCCAATAAACAGTCTGAGAGTGTGATTCATGAGACGCATGAACGTGCTGGAAGCATTGGTGAGACCAAACGGCATAACCAGCCACTCATATAACCCTTGCTTAGTCTTGAATGCAGTCTTCTACTCATCCCTTCCTTCATTCTGATCTGATGATAACCACTCTTCAAATCGATTTTGGAGAAGATGGTGGATCCACATAACTCATCTAGCATGTCATCAAGTCTTGGAATCGGATGTCTGTACTTCACTGTGATGTTGTTGATAGCTCTGCAGTCTACACACATCCTCCATGTCCCATCTTTCTTAGGCACTAACAAGACTGATACAACATATGGGCTTAAACTCTCACAAATATAGCCCTTACTCATCAGCTCCTCTACTTGCTTCTGAAACTCCTTTGTCTCCACGGGGTTGGTTCTGTAGGCGGGTTTGTTTGGCAAAACTGAACCCGGAACTATGTCAATCTGATGCTCAATCCCACAAAGTGGGGGCAAACTTGATGGTATCTCCTCTGGAAAAACGTCCTTATACTCCTCAATAATATGAATCACCTCATAAGGAATTTCTTCCGCTGATTTTGCACTCGCCAATGACTCCATATAAACGAACATAAAGGTAGTCATCTCTGGATCAAAAAGCATGTTGAACTCGCTGTGATTGATGTACAAGCTGTTAGCCACTTTCTTCTTATCCTTGCGGTTCATATGCAGCTGATCCTTGTAGATTTCACCTGGTGTGAGGGGTAAAAGAGTGATCTTGCGTCGCGTAAACTCAAACATCTGCTTGTTGGTGTAGCCATCATGAAGAACTCGCCTGTCATATTGCCACGACCTTCCCAACAAAGTGTGACTACTCTTCATAGGAACCACATCACAAAGCAACTCATCTTTATACTTCCCAGTCGCCAACTTGATGAGTACTTGCTGAGAAACGGTTATAGCTCCCTTGTTGTCTAACCACTGCCACCGATACGGTCTTGGATGTGAAGTAGTCTTAAGATTAAGCTTCTTCACCATCTCCTCACTGGTGGCATTGGTGCAGCTGCCTCCATCAACAATCAAGGTGCAAACCTTATCCTGAACTACACATATGGTGAGGAAGAGATTCTCACGCTGTCCCCTATCATCTGGATGAATCTGAACACTCAAAGTTTTGCGTGCTACTAACATCTCTCCAACTGCTGCTGGTTCTTCTTCTTCCTCTAAATCAACTTCTGTTTCGCTTTCTGAACTATCTTGAGGTACAATCTCTCCTCCTCCTTTCAGCAGAAACATTTTCTTGTTAGGACAATCTCTGGAGTAATGTCTCATTTCCTGACATTTAAAACACATGATGCTGCTAGTAGAAGATCCACTTCTGGGTTTAAACTCGGTTTTAACATCTTCTTTAACTGTTGTTGTCGCTGGATTGAGGTCTTTGAATGAGGCTGGTTTGTTGAACTCTCTCGGTTTTGGAATGCTGGAAGTGAAAGTGGATCTGCCAATTCTTATCTTGAGCTGCGACTCAATCAACTCTGCCTTATGGACCATCTCTTGCACATCTTCATAGTTCTGCGGCTCTACTTTATCATAAATCTCTCTGTTAAGTCCCCCAAGAAACCTAGACATCACCATGTCTTCACTTTCTCTCACACCAGCCCTAATCATTAACGTTTCCAGCTCCTGATAGTAGTCTCTAACTGATTTAGTTCCTTGAGTGAGACGTCTAAGCTTGCTAATAATCTCACGCTGATAGTGTGCAAGAACGAACTTCTTCCTCATCTGTGCAGTAAGCTGATCCCAAGTAGTGATTGGAGGCTCTCTATGTCGATCTCTCATGAGTCCCAACTGTTCCCACCACAAGAGTGCATAGCCATTGAATTTAGATATAGCTATCTTTACCTTATTGGGCTCATATGTCCCTTGAACCAAAAAATTCGATTCCATCTTCCTCTCCCAATCAAGGTAAGCTTTTGGGTCATTGGTACCGAGGAAAAGAGGAAATTGAATCTTGATATGATTCAGCTGCTGTCTCAAGGGATCATAATCTCGTGCATTGCCTCTGTTTCTGGGTCTCCTTAACGTTTCACGACTATAATCTGATCTTTCACCTTCTTCTGAATGCTCACGATCTGATTCCACATAAATCCTATGTCCAGCAACATGGTGTGGGCGTGACTGTGCTCTCCTTGAACCCTCAGCATTTCTCCTCTGATTATGAAGAGTTTCTCCACCTCTTATAGGCGATCTTATGGTTCTGCGTAGCTGTCTAGAAGGTCCTCCCACGTGTGCTTTACCCTTGGCGAGGCGGATAGCTTCATTGGGGCTAGGTGTTTTTGAAGAGTCAGGTTCTGAAGCACTACGCTCTTTCAATAGGTCTTTGAATCAGTCCTCAAACTTGCTGTTGAGCTGCTCTATTTGCTGAGTAAGCTGAGTGGCAATAGACTGATTCGCCTCTTTGATTTGCTGACTCATAACTCAGTTCAGAGCTTCCATAGCTTCAGCTAAAAGCTCCATGGAAAACCTGAAAAATTCAAACTAAACTCACAATAACAAGGTTCTAAGATGAAAAAGATTAAAGGAAAAAAGCCTACACTATCGAAAATTATTTCCTAATCCTACTAGGAGTAAGATTTCTAAACTAATCCTAAACTAGTCAGAAATTATTAAAACCTAATCCTAAAGCAAACATGAATAAAAGAAAAACCCTAATCCTAAATCAATCAGGAATAAACTAAACCATAATCCTAATTCTAACACGAAGACAAACTAAAAACTAAACCCTATTGCAACATGGATTCGTAAATAACAAGAATGAGAAAAGGGTATAGAGTTTGCTCAGCCGTTTAGGGTTTGCTCAGCCTTTGTTCAGAGCTGGCTCTGATACCACTTGATGTGATCCTCCCTAGGATAAAGCTCTGAAAATTGTGGCTAGAGTGCTCGGAATCGAATGAAACTTGAGCAGCAGATAGATTGGAGTGTGAGAAACACGGTGATGAGTTTTGAGCGGATTTGATCGAGGATTTTCTGAGATACGTTGGCAAAAGTCTTCGTGAGACAAAGAACTGATGGATTGATGGAGGAGAAAACGTGATGATGAATAGGTAGAAAGGATTCAAATTTACGACGTGTAATGAAGTGCTGGATTCGAAGAACGCGTTCAAGGAATCAGAACTTGAGAAAAGAACTCGTTTTTCAAAAGAAAAGTGTTTGCAATTATTCAACTCCGAAGTTTACAGCAACGTTCTTGGGTTTAAATATAACCCTAAAACAAAACAACATATAGTTCTAAACAAAAACAACATGTAGTCTGAAAAGTTAAAATAAAAAACAACGAAGCGTTTAAATTAAAATAATGAAGTGTCCCACTAATTGGTGCACTTCTACATAAACTAAGTACAAAGTCAGAATGACTTGTGTTATTACCCTATGGTAAAGAATCCTAAGCAACTCAACGTAGTGATTCATCTGTCTCATTAAAAACCATGCTGAGAAAACCCAATTGGGACAAAACTCAACTATGGGAAAAAGAGTACAGACTTCTCACCTTAAGTTACTTAGTTATCATTACCGGGTGAAGTCTCCAAAGTGTAGGTGTTGAAGACTTGCATAGCTAGTGGCGAGAACGATCCTTCAGCAATGAGCGAGTGAACTTCCTTAGCCAACTCCTTAGCTCTCGAACGTGTGATTGGTCCTACCAGCTCCGGTTCCTTAGCTTCGCTCACGATCACATCAGCTCCTTCTTAACTTTGGTTTCGATCCGAGTTTCTCTCCATACGCTCCTTCCTCTGCGCTTCTGCGTCTCTGTTTCTGTGATACATCTGCCTTTTGCACCTTGAGACGTCATGATTGATGTAGTTGCAGTAACTATACATCCCTTGGAGACGGTCATATTTGATCTGTATTACAGTTTCGTCTCTTTCTTCGAACTCCACAGTTGTGGTTGTTATTATCAGAGCCTTCATTGCATTGATCTCTACCAAAACCTTGGCTTCATTAACATCAATCTCTAGGATTTTACCCAGCTGCTCTCCAATTGCTTGGAAAACGACATCTGCTGAAAACTCAGCCGGGACGTTTGCTATTCTTGCCCTGAGGTGCAAAGTGGAAGGATAGTCTGCTGGTGCTTTTGGTATTAAAGTAATTTGCTCCAACTATTAAAGTAATTTGCTCCAAGCTTAAGTACCAATTCCATGTCTGTTCCGTTCTCAAACTTGAATTGGAAACGTCCAAAATCTAAGTCAGACCCGGTGACTCTGTTTTCCATTCTCCAAACTCTTCGTAATCGTAAAGTGAGAGCTCCAACGTCATGTTTTGTTGGGTTGAGGTACCGTCCAAGAAGGACCTTTAAACACTTCGCAAGCAGTTCACTGTTATCGATTTTGGGAATCCTGATTTTTGGGATCACCATGGCCAAGTTGCCTGTTCTCTTCTTCAGAGAGGTTTGAGAAGACATTCTGCGAGAGAGGAAATGAGAGAAGTGCTTTGAAGATCTTGTTATTGTGCTTTGAATTTTGGTTAGAGCCTGACTTCTTAAATAGTTGAGACCTGCATCAATAATCATGTGTGGAGAATATATTATTGGTCCACAAAAGTATATCGAATATATTACAAAACTTACTCCCCAACAACTTCCTTTTCGGTTAATCTCTTGTTCCTTAGCTATTGCTGATTGAAGGGGAATCGTGTAGGATGTTGATCAACCTGAGAAAAGAAGCAGGGAATGGTCGTGTTCTTATTCTCTCAAGTATTATTAATTTACTTGATTTCGGCGTTTCTTGTGAGACCAATTCTTTGAAAACATCATGGCCTTTAGGGTCCTTCGATTCTTGTTATGTGGTCGTCGGATTTGCCATCACGCTAAAACTATAAGGAATATGGTAGTAATGTAATTAAGTCTAAAAATGTTATTTTGATTTTTATTCTTAAACAAAATATACAGTCATTCATCGCTATATACATAAAATATAATCATCTTAATGTTAACTTATAAGAATTGAGTTTCATTGTACATTATTTTACTTATAAATATCTCATTCTTGTATTATTTTGTAAGACAAACAATATTACAAAAAAAATATTATCAATAGATTCATTATTAAAATAACAAAATATTCATATGACTTAAAAGGCCACCAAGCTCAAATAGGCAACAAAATGTATAAACCCAATTTGTTTATTTCAATTATAAAAATAAAAAAATAGTGAGACATGTCCATATACTCCTGGGAAACATCTCCAGTTTTACGAGATTCACAAGATTTACGGATACTCCTTTTCCAGAGAGAGCCATAAAGCTCTTAGGAAACATCTCCAGGTTTACGAGTTTTCACAAGATTTACAAATACTCAGCAAATCATTAATTGACCTTATCTTCTGCTAGATATCTGAATATTGGCGACTGGAACCTTTGTCTCGGGCTCCTTACGTTTGATGATCTTGGACGTGTCTCTCTTGCCGATGGCATCCTTTTCACTTTTATTCTTCCCGTCTTAATAATTCGGTCTGGTGGTTTGATTTCTTTGGCTTTGATGTAATCCAGAACATCCCATTGCGACATCTCGGGCACCAGCAAAATAGACCTTGTATACCCAAGTGCCCACAACTTGGACCAATAATAGTTTAGACAAAGCTCATATCATGGAATATTACGAGGTTGTGGTTTGATCTTATGGTAATTAATGGATGTAGCTAATGCGTGGAGACACAGATACTTTTCGATGTTGAACACTCTACAACTACAACTCTTCGATTCCAAGCAAACAAAATAAGTCTTCCCATCACTATCAACGACATCGAATTCAAAGGTGTTTAGTGCCATCACAATCAACCTCTCAGCAACAGTCCATGAATCATACATTATGTTCTCCACATATGGCACCAATTTTTTTTCGATCGTACCTTTCTTTGTTTCCATCCGACGATCACTAAACCACTTCGAAAATGTTTTAAGGATTGTATCAAGCATGGGTATTAGGGAGAACCCCATTGCTTCATTAAAAATATTATTCATAGACTCCACATTGTTGTTTGTGTCGATATTATACCTTTCTCCTGGAAAGACACACCTAGCCCACTTTTCCTTCACAGTACTCTCCTCCAAATATCTGGCCGTCTCCTCCAAAGACGGGAAACTTCTCACAAATAAAACTATATTCACGGTTGAAATCGGCAATTGTGTACTGCCTACTACACTGCATGAATTTCCAACCAACTATAGGTTTGTTGGTATTAGAAGCATGAGCTCTCATATTTTATGACATATGCCATATGTAGTACTTGTGATAGGCTTCTAGATACACATTAGCTTTTGTTGGTATAACTGTCTTCAAAGTTTGGAAAAACTATGTCCAACTAGAATCGTTCTCTCCATTGAGTACACCATACGCAATTGGATAATGGTGCCGATTAGGTACTTGAGCTATGGCAAAAAATAATACACCACCATATCCGTTTTTGAGGAATGTTGCATCTACAATAATCACTTTCCTCATCCCCCTAAACCCTTCAATTCTAACTCCCAAATCTATGAAAAGGTACTTGAATTTCCCATTCTCATCTACTTGCACTCATGTTACTGTACCCACATTTACCTTTTGTAACTCGTACAAATAGGAATGTATCATCTTGTAACTTTCTTCCGGAGTGTCATGCAGCCTATCAATAGCAAGTTTTCTCCCTATCCTCGCGGTGGAGTATGATATACTCACACCAAGTTTTATCTTCACAAGACCCATGATAACTTTAGGAGTTGGAGTGTTTATTTGTCCAGGAAAATCCTCTTACAAAAGACTTGCAACTATTTCTGGTGTGCATTGCCTCTTTGTGCCACTACTCTCGCTCTGACTAGCCCGAGAGCATGTATGCATCTTTTTATACTTTATAATCATGAAAATATTCTAAGCTTTGATGCCCGTACACCCTATTTGCAGCCTTCTTTCTTACAAACAATCCACAACCGATAGGGTTAAGATCTTTTAATAGCAAAACAAAAGCAGTTGACAAATGATCCTCTATCCACAACTTCTTGTAATGTCTTATGTTGGTTTTATGAGAGTAAAGACTCAACATAAAGGTGAGATTTCACTTGGTGAAAGAAACCACTTAACCCACAAAAGATGACCCCGATCTCAAGTGTGAAGAAACACCAACTTGTGGTGTTTCTAAACTAACAAGACTTGATAAATCCGAGACTATTATTGATTAGCTCGGCCTTACCAAGAACAGAATGTCTAGGTTGGTTCTAGTCCAAGCAAAGCATCACAACACTTAGAGTTTGTGAGCTAAGGAAGTCTTGGAACTAAGAACCATTCATCTAGAACTTAAGAGTAAATGAACCAAAACAAAGATAAGAGTTTAGTGGAGAATTTAGAAGTGAATAGGTTGAAGAAGACTGCCATAAGGCAGCCTCTTACACGAGCTTTACTCGTATAACTACATTGAAGCTACTAACATAAACATAAAATAAATGAGAGAGTTTTTGATCAACACTTCTTTGTAAATGAGAGAGCTCATCATGTCTCGCCGACCAAGAAAGATTTGCCCTCAAATCTTCTGTACAAAATCTTCTTAATTGGATTCTGTATGAAATCTTCAATTATGCACTCGATTTTTTGCTCGCTCGAATATTGCACGCCTTTTTTTTGTATGTACGAATTATTTTAACAAAACTCGATGTGATCTACAATTTAGACATCATCTTCATAGATGTCGTAGATAGGATCACCATAGATCTCTTTGTAGATTTTACCATAATATAAGTAGGCCATTTATAAGAAAACATGAAAGAACAAGGAAACTTTAATCATAACTAAAATAATAGAGAAAAAAAAATTACAATAATCAAAGATAATAAAGATATTTGCAGTATTTTTAAATATATTGATTCATTAGGTCTTGCTGGCCAAGAAAGATTCGCCACAGAATCTTCAATAATCTTTTAATGCTAAAATCTTATGCATGAACTCTATTTAATCAGATTATGCACAAAATCTTCAATTATGTACTTGGTTTCTTCACACTCCAATTTTGCACTCCCAATTTTTGTACGCACGAATTCTATAATTTTCTGATTCTGAAAAGAATTTTCTCTCATCATAGGTCTCTTTGTAGATCTCACTATCTACATATTCGTTATACATAGGATCACCATAGATTACTCTATAGATGTCAAGGTATTCTCTTTAAACAAAAGAACTTTCAAAAAGATAACAACCGCAAATTAAAATGAAATCCAGAATTGATCCTTGATTAAAAAATCAAAGGGTGCGACTCATATACCAATTTAATTAGCAAAAGCTATTAGCATAGAACTACATTTGTTGATTCTGAGTGAAACCGAATGAAATCAAATCAACAACTGAATGAAACCATAAACTAAAATAAAAAAAAGACCTTTGAAACCCAAATCCTAATTAAAATAATGAAGATATTAAAATATAAAATCAAATAAAAGACAATTATCAAGATAATAAAGATATTTCAATATTCCAAATATCTCGTTGCATCAGATCTCTCCGACCAATCTTTTTAATCAAATTATGCACAAAATTTTCAATTATGTACTTGATTTCTTCACGCTCCAATTTTGCATGCTAGATTTTTGTACGCACGAATTCCTTAACTTTTTGATTCTCAAAAATATTTTTTAACACAAATTCGATGTGATCAACAACTTGGACATCGTCTTCATAGATAGAATCACCATGCACCTTTGTAGATATCACCATCTTTATATTTTTCATAGATATGATCACCATAGCTCTCCCTGTAGATCTCAGGGTCTTTCGTTCTCGAAAAGATAACAACTGTCAATCAGCATAAAATCCAGAATCGATCTTTGATTAAGAAATTATAGGACTCGGCTCTGATACCAAGTGAAGTAGCAAAAGCTATAAGGATAGAATTAGACTCATTGACTCTGAGAATATCCATAAACTAGGGTTTGAGAGTTTTTCTCTCATAGCTTTATTGAAAAGCTCATTAGGTGGTTTGAGAATCATCCTCTCATGGCTTTAATAAAAACTCTTTACAATTTTTTCATATCATTAATAGGTGGTTTGAGAATCATCCTCTCTTGGCTTTAATAAAAACTCTTTAGAATTTTTTCATATCATTAATGAAATCAAACAACTGAATAAAACCCTAACATAAATAGGCTATTTATAAGAAAAGAAGATGAAAGCCCTGATCCTAATAAATTAATAAAGATCTTAAAATATTAAATTAAAATAAATGATACTTATCAATATAATATTTCCAGATATCTCTCTACATCACATTCAAACAACAAATAGCACATTATTACATTTTCAAATTGTATATTATGTTGTGATGCACATATAATCGTAGGACTTTAGATAATTTTGTCTCAATGCAAAATCTAGATCCTTCCACAAACCTAACATCATATTATATTATTTATTATATAAAGTTGGGTATTTAAGAATTAGTAATCAACATGATTGTTTCAAATCTAACAATCAGAAAACCTATTATGTAAAGTTGTGTTTTCAAATCGTATTATATAAAGTTAAATTTTCAAAAGTTAGTAATAAACAGGATTGTTCCACATGTTAAAATTTTTAACATACAAATACTTTTTAAAATCAAAATTTCAAAATATTTATTTCCATCACAAAATATGTACCTTTATTCGTAATCCAATTAGATGAAGTTAGATTTTCAAAAGTTAATAATTAACAGAATTATTCTACTTGTCAAATTCAGCAATCAAGAAAAGTATTATATAAAGTTGGATTTTCAAAAAGTAGTAATCAATAAGATTGAACCATATGTTAAATCAAACGATCATAAAACTTATTATATAAAGTTGGGTTTTCAAAAGTTAGTAACATGCACGATTGTTCCACGTGTTAAATTCGACGATAAAAAATTTTATTTTATTTATATTTTATTTCAGAAAAAGAAAAAGTAATTTTGAAAATCATAATTTATTACAAATTATTACAAAATTGAATCAAAATTTAATTTTTTAAAGGTTATATAGTCCATGGAATATTGAAATGTCTTGAAAAAATTAACTAAAAAATCATATTGACAAAAAAACCATGATCCACAAATTATTGCAAAGTGGAGTCAAAATCAATTATATATATACCAAATATAAATTATATATATACACCAAAAATAAATGCATTTATTATTATAAAAAATATATAATTTCTCTTATTTTTATTATCACTCTAAATAATAAATTTCTGCAAAAAGAATATAATTACTAAGATTATTCAAAATCATCTATTCGTCTTAGTTATGATTTGAGATATCTAAATATTAATTTAACTTATAATTTTTATTATTACCTTCTAAAGATTATTTTAGAAAACACATAGAAATTCCAAAAATATTACTTAAAATATTATATATATATATATATATAAATGTTTTATGAATCTTGTGCATTGCAAAAGTCTATATCTAATATATATATATATATGGGCGTTGAAAATTTTGAAAAGTAAATTAGAGAAATGAGAAAATGAAACGTATATATATGAAACGTACAAAATTACAAATATGAAACGTGGATACGCACGCATATTTATTTCATGAATGCATAAATAAAACCAAAACAATTACCGCAATTTCTCTCTCTC
>JAKUCM010010093.1:0-20062 GCA_023374145.1 Lepidium sativum
CCTATTTTTAGCCTGCAAGAACATTCAACATATCCATCAGTAAGGAGTAGCAGTAGAAGAAGAATATGATGCTGATGATGATCAGAAAAGTAGCCACCTTTCTCAAGAATTTTTCGTGAATCTTCAATGCTTCTTTACAAGCTTTTCTCGCGTCCAAATTTCCCGCCGATTCTCCCAATATCTGCAAATGTTCGAAGAAAAAGAAAAGAAAAGACTCATTCGCCATAAACCCCCAGAAAAGAGTTGAGTTTCTGAAAAGGTTTGTGTTTTAAGAGACCTGAACAACGTCATCTAGGCCTTTAGCTTCCTTCAAGAGACGTTTGTTCTTTGTTTCAAGAACACTTGCCACAACGAAAACAGCAAGTGTGTTGTGTTGCTCATTCGGGTTACTCTTTATATATTTCTTCTCAAACTTTCCATACTGCTTCAATAATTTGGGATCCTGCCCCGTGAGGTTTTTTCCGTTCTCTAGTTCTTCATACGCTGCAAACTTGTTTGGATTGTACTCCATAGCCCACATCAGCTGCAACCAAAATCTCCTCACAGTCTTATTATCAGCTCAGAAAAAGAGACATCCTAGATCCAAAAAGAACATAAGTTGGGTTCTCTCAGGTGAATGAAAATCAATTTCATAACCCCCATAATCAGTTTAAGACATCAAGAACAAGTGCAGATGAATTATTTATTCTAAAGTTACCAGATTGAGAACATAAATAGAGTTTTAATACCTCCCAAAGGTACAAAGCATCAAGGAAGGAGAATTCTCTCCTGAACAGCACCATCAACATCCGTATAGCAAACAAATACTCTCCACCATCGAGATCCTCTGTCATTAGCTTACATGAGAAAGGTAGAGAACACAAAACCCATTGGAAAGGAAAAAGGAGTACCTAGATGTTGATGGAGCCGAGGATCAACGGTTTTGATGACCTGTGAGAGCATGCCTAGCTGAGTTTGGACACCCATTGATGTCGCCGTAGTCCTGAAATTTTCTCTCTGAAATTCGAGAATACTAAAAACCATGAAAACTCAACAAAACACAGGGATGACACAAAATAAGGCAGGAGTTTTTAGATTTTTACTAGTCTTCGCATGGCACGTTCAAAGCACCAAAAAGCGTCGGCCTCATCTTCAATTAGGATTACCATTGGAGAACATATGTCGTTCATTCCTACACAAAAAATGATGATTCATTCCCTTGTCTTTTTACATGTTCACCTGTATTGACGATTCAAACACCAAGGGAGATCTTACCCTGAACATAGCCAATATCAGGATTTAACCATGTATATATGGAAAGAATATCCCATAGTCTTGCTTGATTACTCTCAACCTCATAAAAGCAGAGATACCGATCTGTTCTAACAACATCGAGACCTATTGCAATTTTTAACGTTTGTTAAGAACACTTAACTTATTTCTAAATTCTGTATTAAGAATTCTGATACTTATACAAAATACTAAAGAACAAAATCTTATTGATGAGTAGGTAACAATACCGATTTGACTCAACATGAGCATCCACTGGAGCACACACTTGTCTGTTATAGCAGTTTTCACGACCCATCCTTGGTTTTCAACTGAAGATTCTTCTAATGGCTGTCCATCTTCTCTAACAACAGCCATCGTGACAAACTTTCCACTACCAACAAGAGGAACCATTTTCCTACATTCTTCTTTCCAAGCATAATACTGCTCCCTTAGATAATAAGTGCATGAAAAATTAGCTGTGAAGTGCAATGTCGAGAACAGAAGACATTCTGCGAAAGGATCTACCCAATAACAGAGAATTCAGCAACTTGAAGTTGAAAAAGAGCACAGAAGAGAATATTACCTTCTGTGATTCCTCAACCTGCTCCTCTCTTCAAAAGTGCTGTCCGGATTGTAACCTCCTAACAAAAACTCCCAAACCTCTCCTTTGATAGAGGGATGAATCCCCTGAAAAAAGTACGAAAGTGAACAAACAAGGCCATTAGACTCGAGGGAAGATACCAAAATATAGTTACCCCTCGCTGTATACGCCGAAGAACTCTTTCCATGTCCAAATGTCCATCTTCAGTAAATGCAGCGTGCCATCTTCTAGCACTTAGAGTTTTTCCAGCCTGATCAAATGCCCACCATGAAAAATTAGATCTTGGAAAACAAGTTTTAAATTGATAAAATGGAAGGAAAGAAAGAAAGACAAACCCTTGATTTAAATCGGGTCCTAGGAACATCTGCTTGACATTCTGGTCTAACTGGATAGAAACCTTGCAAATCTTCTCCTCCGGATTTCCACATAAATTCGCAGCAAATCATCCAAGTTCACTTTTTTCTTTTTCTTTTGGGGTCAATCCAGATTCAAAGCAAACCTATTAATAAGAATAAGCCTACAATGCATTCAAAAACTAAGAACAAACTATATTGACGACCCCTAGCTAAAAGAAAATCACTAAGAATTTACAATCGAAACATCTTTTCCCCAGTTCCGGCAACAACATAACCCTCAAGCAGTGAATTCAGTACCTTATTGGGTTCAAAATCATGAACTAGAAGCTACATCGATCTTTTCCGAGATATTGGTCCATCGAAATTCAGATACAGAGAGAATATTAAATCAAAGAAAGTTGGAGCGAAGAAGATATCTTGAGTCACGACGACACGATCACCCTCCGGACTGCCGTTAAACTTGACGCTTTCAAACGACAACTGTTGGAATACACGTTAAATGCCTAAAACGATGTCGCTTTCACATTAATGAAAAGGTATAAAATTAGACCGAAACAAGTAGGAAATTTGGCTTTAACTGGTAATATTTTTTACATTAGCTTCTGGATTTTGTTTTTAAAAATATTACTTTTTAGTTAATCATAATTTTATTAAAATAATTTTTCAAAATCTTAAAATAGTTTGACGCTATATTTCACTTTTTTTTTTCTTGTCAACGATAATATTATAAAGTGCAAATCTGCACAAACCAAAATTCGGTACAATCAACTATAGCATGTCTCTTTTACAAACCTAGCGAGAGCATCAACTCTATTGTTGAGATCACGTGAAAAAATCGAAAGCAAGAAAAACGAGAATAGATTGCTTAACCGTGCAAAGTCTTCCTGGTAGGGAAGAAAAGCTGGCCAGTCTCTCGGATTAGCAAGAATCTACACCACCGCCTCACAATCCGTCGACATCTCGACCTCCAAAGCCTGAATAACTACCAGTGATTCCATGGTCCAGAGAACAACTTCGACCTCTACATGGAGCGCTAATAAGCTACGATTAACACATCGAGCACCCGAACAACACCCCTCCACCGAATCTAGAAAGTTGAACCACCCTAACCCTGTTAATTGGTCTGTCATCTTCCAGGAAGCGTCCACGAAACATCTGAAGCCTGTCCTGATATAACCCAATGGCCGAGTCCGTTGGACCAATGTTCGTGATCAAATCTCTGACCATTCCCTATATACTGCCATCGACCTAGAAATAATGGTACGAGGGTCGGTGTCTAAATTCGAGAAACAAAATTCGTTCCTGGCCTTCCAAATATTCCAAATCATCCAAGGAAAGTATAGGTGATCATCAACGTCAGGTAATCTCCAAAATAAGTAATCCAAGTTATACCAGATATAGTCCCCTGGAAAAATATGTATCGTAGATGGGATGTCTGATAGGACCCATGTCTGAAGTGGCAAAGGACATTGGAAAAGAACATGATTAATACTCTCTTTTTTTGCTCCACTTTTTAAACACTCCATATTACATCTAATCCCCCGTTGATTAAGGTTCTGATTTACGGCAACACTTCCTGACAAATTTTGTCACAAGAAATGTCGTATTTTATTTGGAGCTCTAATTTTCCACATCTTCTCATATAATGCCTGAAAATTTGGACCTTGACAACCGACCTCGAGATTTGAGAAAGTCGTCTCGGCGAGATACCCTGACTTAACGGTATACCGTCCTGTCTTAGTAAAAAGTCATCCCCAATAATCAGAACGTTGACATCATAGAATAAGGATACCTAGTATGTATTGGACATCAATAGGATCAAAATATTGACGGACCAATATCTCCTTCCAAGAACCCGAACGGTGATCAATAAATTGGTCCACTCTTAGGTCAGGAAACAAAGAGACTGATGTATGTTTTGCCGGTCGGGGTACTTTATCCGGGATCCATGGATCTATCTATACCCTTGTATTCGTACTATACCCTTGTATTCGTACCATCCCCTATTTGTATAAGTGCACCTTTAGTAACCAGAGATCTTACCGACAAAATACTTCGCCAATCATAAGACGAATTATTTAAGATATTAATTTTTTACTTTTCTAAAAATTAAATTTTTTTTTTTTTGAATTTAACATTAATTTCTTTAAAAACCAAAAATTATTTTTTTGAATTTTCGCAAATAAAAACTAGGATAAAAAAACTAAAACAAAAATCAAAATCTAATAATCAAAACATTCAATCCAAAGACCAAAAATCTACCGTTGAAATTTTATTTTAATGTAATAAATAAAATTATAAGAAAACCGGACATGCAGAATTTAAGCTCAACAACTTGTCGTGTTACATTAAAAAATGTGCTCAGAGATTGATACAAAATCCAGATACATTCAAAAGTTGAGAGTTTTGTGGAAACGTAAGAGTGAGGAACAAACAACATATGTAAAGAAGAATCCAATGTACAGAAAAGATCCGAGTGAAGGCTTCATTTGCGGATTGAAAGAAGCTCAAAGCTTCTGAGAGCCTCGTCACGTGCTGTCCTAGAAGCAGCCACTCTGTCGCGATTAAAGGCAGAGGCTGTCTTTGACTCGTATCCACTCACACCAGCTGCTGCTTGGGTTCTCTGAAAGACAGATGGGCGACTACCGCCACCGCTGGAGGCCACACGACTTGACTCGCGGCTCTCCCTTTGTTCACTTGATGAACTTGGTCTACTCCCCGAGGCTACCGCTCTCCTCGAAGCGCTGCCGTATCTGGAAGTGCTTCTTCCTTTCTCAGATACCATATTCTGACAAAATCAAATCAAATGACGTATCAAGTTAGAGCAAGACTTGAGATTGATTACAATGTTGATACACTTGGTCCACATTCTATAAACTAGGACGATTGTAGTTTCTTTTACCACAGCAGGTTTCATTGCAGGAATTTCGTCAAGAGTTCGATGTCTGGTATGGTTTTGATGGGGACTGGATCCTCTAACGTTCCTTCTCGCAAATGCTTCGACTGCACCTGAGAATTTGTCGCGGATATCCCTCCCTACTTTAAGGCATGAACAGGATTACAAATCAGAGCCACCCATTTTTATCTGAGCTAAGTTATATGTTTCTTAGCTCTAGAAATGTATATAATTACCTGAAATCCTTTCAGGTTTTTCAGCAGATGGTCCCGCAGCCATCCCTGGTCTAGTGGTACGATGCTGAAGAAAGGATCAATACAAAATCAAAGAGAGTAAGGACGCTTTATAGAGAAATCCAAAGACAAGCGTATACTCACCCTTTCGTGGGAGCTGGAATGGGATCTGGAACTACTCTGAGGATGCTTCAATGCAGTCCAGTCGAACACATAGTCAAATTGATAACCTGATTCCGTGAATCCATGTGTTAACAAAAGAGTGATCATTTAGAGATATATCTAGAAAGATTCGCATATCTAGATAACATGGTATTTTAACTAAGATGAATTCGTTATGCTACTTGACAAGAACTTGTGAGGGCAATAAGAATACAAAGCAGTATAAGGCATATTTAAAAGCATTGGCATAAAAAAATCTCAAAACACAAACTGCACAATGAAATCGCAAAGATAAAAAAATCAAACAAAATAGAACAAAAAAGAAAAAACGTTTCGGAAACTCAAATCAGGGATTTCTCAGTAAACAGTAAATCTTTTGGAAATAATGAAAACATATACTGGAAAACAAAGTCTAGGGAAGTGTTTCGTCGTATCGGCTTTTGAATCTTATGCATATACATAATGGTGCTACGTTGCTTTATATCTAAAGAGCTAAGAGTTTAGCCTCTGAAAGCGCTAACCTTCACGGATAAACAAGTCTCGGAATAGCCTCTTTAGATATGAGTAGTCTGGTTTGTCTTCAAATCGCAGAGACCTGCAGTACTGAAAGTATGACGCGAATTCGGGTGGATGCGACTTACACAAGACCTGTTACAAGTATACCACTTAATCTGGGATGTATGTGGCAATGAGATAGTTGATCTAGCTACAATCAAGGGTAAGTAAGCCATATTATGTCTTCACCATACAGTCGATACCTCTATAGGAGTTGACACTTTCTTCTCGCTAATTCTGTCATACTTCTGCTTCTTTGTGCCAGCTTTTAGTCCCTGCCACGGAAGGCTGAACCCAAAAATCCCAACAAAATTAGACTAGAACAAGCACATCCAAATGGTTCCTAGACAGAAAAGAGTCAGCATGCACAACCTTCCTCTCAAGAAGTACATGAGCACGTAACCAAGAGACTCTAGATCATCCCTCCGACTTTGCTCTATCAAAAAATATACAAACAGGCACATGTATTTTTTTAAACTGTATACAAAAAAAATCTCAAGTGATTTTATAAATTGCTTACCAACTCCAAGGTGAGTATTGACGCTAGCATACCGAGCGGTGCCCGTAAGGTTCTTGTTTTCTCTGTAATGAAAACAACATTAGTAAAAAAGACGAGACAAAATGAAAGAAGTTGACAGACATGCACATAAAAGCACCACCTATAAGGGATGTGCCTATGTGTTTGGAGATCCCTATACTTCTTTGCAAGGCCAAAATCAATGATGTACACCTAGATACAAAATATTCAGAGAAAAAGTCTCAGTAACTATTATACGTATTCAGCTAATAATTTCTGTTTCTTACACGGTTGGAAATCCAAACAAAATCAGAAACTATGAGAAACAATCCAACAACAGAAAGTGTACAATAAAAAAGCACCTGGTTTGCTTTGCGACCAAGTCCCATCAAGAAATTGTCAGGTTTTATGTCACGGTGAAGAAATCCCCTTGAATGCATATATTCAACTCTGCTAATCTACAATGACCAACAAACATTTTAGGTAGAACTCCAAACTTCTGACATTATTTCTTATACCATGACAAAGTGAAAGCAGCACTTGAGAATACTCACCAGTTGATCTGCAAGCATTAAAACTGCTTTCAAAGTGAGCCTCCTATTACAATAGTTGAACAAGTCTTCCAAACTCGGCCCAAGAAGATCAATGACCATTGCATTGTAATCTCCCTGAACTCCGAACCATTTGAGGCTGGGAATACCACCTTCAGCACAGAAAACAAATTCAATCCTGGAAATGTTATATCAGATTGAACAGGGTTCAACGATTATTATTTTCAGAAGCTAAAGCATATTCTTTAATCAAATTGGCAGAGTGATAGCAGCCGCAGATTTTGACCAGATTACCCATCCTAAAGTTGGAAACTTACTTCCTCCTTGTAGAAGCATGTATATCTTTGACTCATAGTGAAGTTGGGGATGCTTAGTTCTCGCAGGCTCCTTCAAAGTTTTACAGAACGTTAGATATATACTTTGTTGTCAAATTCCCCAGCAACTAAAATCCTCAAAAAACAAGGTATTTCAGTTATTGATGATGCATAAACTGATTGACGCAATGGACTCATGTAGTGTAACTCGGAAATAATCCTCAAAAAAGAATGAAGCCAAAAGATTGGAAACAAATGCAAAATCTCAAGTTACAAATTTCCAGAGAAAGTTACTTCTTTCTATCTTTTCTTTTCCCTTTTTTCTATGTTGTAAAAATTTCAAGTTTTAGGTCTGCCCATTCAAACTAAGAATCACAAAAGCAAGAAAGAATACTAAGAACATCATGACGATGAAGAACAAAGATATTGGGTGATGAAGATCAAGTATGAAACATATAAACGCAATGAATTAATGTTAATGATACAAACTCATGAGAAAGAAGACAAGGTTTGTATCATACCAGCTTAACAGCTACTTCCTCTCCGGTTTGCAAACTTACGCCTGAAAAATATTTTCACGAAGAGATTAAATTCTCATGACAGAAAGGTACAAATCGAAAACTTGCAATACACTAGAACAGATCACAGAATAACGATAAAGAAGAAGCAAATTTACCAAGGAAAAGCTCTCCGAAAGAGCCACCGCCGATCTTCCGGCCGAGCTTAAACTTTCCTCCAATTACATTATCCATTTTCAAGTCCATTCAATAATCCTAATTACTTTTGACCTGTAAGGTCTTTGTTTCTACAAAAAAAGCCCTAATTTAGAACCAAGTGGTGCATAATCGCCATTTGAGATCGAAAGAGGTCAACGGGGAGAAGAAGATAAGTAATCGTTTGTTTTCTCCTCTCTATCTCGCACGCTTGCATGAGAAAAAAGCATCCATTGTCGTGACTCCAGGCGTTGAAGAAGAGTTGAATCGCCGGAACAAACAAATCAGACAGAAAGAAATCAAAATACCCCAATAGATTGATTGTCACATTCCCAAATCGAAGGTGGCGAATTGATTTCTGGCTCAAAGTTGACCCAGTAAAAACATGTCGATAGAGAGAGAAAAATACTATATGGGCCTTACTTTTTTATTAGGCTAGGCCCAATAGTTCCAAGTTCTCTTAATGTACTTTTAAAAGAAGCCCAAATTTTTGAAACCATAGATAGATGTTTAGTGGGCCAATAGTGTTTTTTCTTTTCTTTTTATCAATTATAAAGCTAGATCCATAAAACCTCCTCCATATCCGATTATGTGAGGCAGAACTTTGGTTAAGGTAGATTTTTTGTGTCAAAATTGTTTGAACAATCCAAAATATATAAATGATCATGGAACAAAAATGCAATGCAAGAAATTATACATTTAAGTTCTAGTATTGATTGCTGGAGGTGGATCCCAACCCAAATGAAGGTTATGACCTCGACTACGAACACATCGACAATGAAAAAATAATAATTTTTATTTTAGAAAATTAGATAATTTCTAGAGATTTATGTGTATCTCCGTACATTTTGGTTATGAGACAGATTCGGAGATTTATTTAAGAAAATTTAAGCATTCGAAATTGTAAATTAGGTTAAGAAACAAATCATATAAAATGGGTAGTAAGTTAATCTCGAGGGTCCCGATTGGCTCATAATATTAGACAACGGTTTTATGAAACTTCCACCCATTTTCCCCTAACTCAACATACTTAATTCTTGTATGTTTTGGTGTGCTAGAACCTGGTCGAATACTAATTCTAATTATCTAAGATTTGGTGATAAATTTAGGTCGAGTAATGGAAATTGGGTGGACTCTTGGAGTAAAATAAGAGTCGTGGAGTACATTATTTATGCATCTTTGAAGAGTTATGTGCAGGAAAGTGCCTGATACGGCATGAAACCTTGTCAGATCGATAAGATTTTACTCCTACATATACACTTCCTTCAGACACATTAATGTATGATTGTGTTTATAAAACCAGATTGATTGAAGATCTTCTAGTGATAAAGACGTTATGTCGTATTGCAGAGTCTCTATCAAGCACACATTGGTCTACATGGATCAAAATCAAGGTCACAAACAAATAATTAAGACTAGTTTTAAAACAAGAGTAACGAAGTAGCTTTTAAGAATCATTTATTAATGACATGTATACCAATCATATATGCTGATAATTCGTGCTTATGTACCCATCTTGTCCTTTAGAAGCGAAACTGACGTTGAGCTCATTGGGCCTGATCTTCAAAGCACACTTTGCAACGTGAATCATGTAGAAGTGTGTAGATTATAGTTTTTGCATAGTTTAGAGATGAAGTCATGAAGTAGCGTCAATGGCAAGTATATTGAGTCCACGTAGTCAATAATCCGAAACGTCTAGATTGAGATTTTTCAATGAAACTTGTAAATTACTCATCATTATAATGGTATCTTTGATTAGTTTGAGGCAAGGAATATGCTTAACTAGTTTTCAAGATCTTTGACTCATTTTTTATCCTTGATCTTCGTATAAGATAACCTAGTTTAGTAATACTTTTAGTTGCTAGTTTATTATATAACTTTTGTTGGTGGATTTTGGTTGAATCCGGACACGTTTATGTCATTATCATGTAATAAAGTTAATGTTGTGTTTAATTAGTTGATTGTATTTCCTTTTAAGATACGTGCTGTGTTCTGTTGGTTGGTGCTTGAACAAATTAATTATGGCTTTGACTGTTATTAGTTTTTACAGTAGTTTCTGATCTTTGCTTTTGGGAAAACTATTTGCTTGTTAGCCAGTCATAATTTTGTTAAAACAAAACACTTTTTCAAAAAATTAAAACAGTTTTTACTTTAAATCTCACTATTCAAGATTTTGTTTTTTTGCTTTTCTAAAAACTAAGAAAAACTAGTTTTTGATAATTCAATGTTAATTTTTCTAAATATCAAAAACTACTATTTTTGACTTTTTGCAATAAGATGCAAAAACAAAAGACAAAATCTAAATCTAAAAACTAAAAACTTCAATCCAAAAACTATGTTACCATTGATATTTATGTATGTATATGCTTTTAATTTGTTTGTATTAAACGTAACCAAAATAACTGAAATAAATGATAGTACTTATTGATGAAACTAACACGTCCGAGAGAGATTGAGTAGATTTCTCAATTTAAGAAAAGTTAAAAAGTGAAAAAAAAAAAAACTTTAAAGAAACAAAAGATTCTTTGGTGGACCCCAATATGTTGAAGTTCTAAAAGTGAAATTAAGATTTTAAGTAGTCATGTCTCTTCTTTTATTTTTCTTTTAAACTTTATTAGATTTCTTCTGCTTCTTTACCTCTCTCCGGTTGGTCCATAGCTTCGTACTATAGGCAGAACATACAAACAAATATACAATACACATTATGTATATATATGTGTAGAGTGTGTGTATTGTTATAGCTAGGGCTAGCTCTATACTCTTTAAGATGCTTAGGCTTATGCGTGGACCTTATGACGTCCACGTGTTCTTGTTTCTATCTTTTAGATTATTTATATCAACTTCATCCTTTTGTAGTTGAGATTCAAACACAAACTAATTATTGACATGTAATTGTCATAAGAGTAATAAGAGTTATCTCGTAAAATTAATCATAATATGTTGTTACTTTTGTATATGACCGATGTGGTTTCTACGAGATCACTCATTTCAATAAATAGAGATTTTACATCATTTTTTATACAGGATCGAAATTTTTGATAATGATGGTTGATATATTATCCTCATTCACCATAGTTCGTTCGGAGACAAAGAAAATTCAAATAAATATCACTGAACAAGTGAAAACGACAAGCGTTTCGTGTTAAAAAAATGATTTATGAACTAGACCAAAAAAATAACTTCTTCTTCAAATGGAAACATTAGATAAGGCCACTTCATTTAATCAAATAATGCTTTAAAACCTATATATATATATATATATATATTTATAACTCTTTCAAAACTTATTATTGAAAGTGCAAACTATATATTTCTCAAAGTTTGGCTTGACCTAAAAATATATCTACAAACTCTAGATGTACATATATGTATATTATATAATATATATAAAGCATCTTATAAGTTCTTTTTTTGACAACGACATATATTAAAAAATACTGAAAATATCACCGATCATGAATGAACTCCCTAAACCGCCGAACTAAGGCATCTATGATTCAAGGTCCTTGGAATGACCGAGAGAGAGAAAACCGAGAAACCCTCGTGAACTCCTCTTGGAATGGACTAAAAGTTGGCCACTCCTCTGGATTCGCGAAAATGTGCACCACCGTTTCGCAATCTGTCGAGATCTCCACCTCTGTGATGTGAACAGCTACAAGGGACTCCTTCGCCCATAACACCGTTTCAGCCTCTGCATGTGTCGCCGAAAGACTCCTGGCTATTTTTCTGGCTCCTCTACTTTCTCCACCCACTGAATGTGGGAAGCAATACCAACCTAAACTCGTATATGGATCGGTAGTCTTCTAGGACGCATCCACAAAACACATGTAGCCTGTGAAATGCATATTAGTTGTGGCCAGAAAAGCTAGAAGAGACGTTCCAACGTGCTGTTGAACACCATAAGTAACTTTGGTATTCGATCTATTCGAACGCGCCAACATCCATTCCTTATAATCCGTTATCGCGTTACTCAATACCAATCTCGGATCCAAATCTTTACTGGAAAAACAAAAGGAATTCCTCGCCTTCCAAATGTGACAAACGATATATGGAAACAGTTTTGTAGTTGGGTAATCTGACAACAGTCAAAACAAATAATCCAAATTAAACCATACAGAGTCCCCCGAGAAAGAACCGGACAATGATGGTATACAAGACATTTCCCACACTTGAATAGCAGGTGGACATAGGAATAGAACATGGTTAATAGACACCTGGTCTGCACCACATCTTATACAACGAACATCGCACCCAATTCCTCGATGTGCTATGTTCTTATTAACCGCCATACAACACGATAGAGCTTGCCAAATAAAATGTTTAATCTTATTCGGACACTATAATTTCCAGATGATATTAGATAAAACCTGAAAGCTTGGCCCAATCTGATTATTCATCCCTGACAAAGTTACAACAACTTGATAACCAGATTTTACTGAATATCTCCTTGTTGTATAACAATGTCATCCCCAATAATTTGGTCTATTCAACCTTGAAATTGGAATGCCAAGAATTAAGTAAACATCTCGAGTATCAAAATATTGTTTGACCAATTGTTCCTTCCATTTACGAGCAGAATGATCTATAAATTGATTAATATTCATCTCTGGAAACAAATTCAGATTTGACCAATAAGTTGGTCGTGGAATCGTATCTGGTATCCATGCATCATACCAAGCCTTGATAGTCTTCCCATCCCCAATTTTCTGAATGCTACCTCTTACCACTAAACCAATAGCAGAATGAAGACTACGCCACCCAAACGATGACATCGCTTTCAAAGGTACCTCCAACCGAAAATTATCCTTATAATATCGATCGTTGAGTACTTTGGAAACTAAAGAGTCTGAAAAATCTAATAAGCGTCATAGTTGTTTAGCCAACATCACTGTATTAAATTCCTCCAATTTACGAAAACCCATACCACCATCGTCTTTTGGTTTACATAAGTCCCCCCATTTACACTAGTGAATTCCGCTAGATGACCCATAACTAGCCTACCAAAAGTCTGCAATTGCAGAGACTAATTTCTGAACAGTACCCCTAGATAATCTATAACAAGACATTACATACGTTGGAAATGCCATTAACACAGATTTAATCAAAACTTCTTATCCTGCTTTTGACAGAAATCAAGAAGACCAATTACAAATTCGCTCTTGTAACTTATTATGTACAAAAGCAAAAACATTCGTCTTAGCACCCCCCAAATTTTCTGGAAGCCCTAAAAATAACCACATCCCTCCGACAGTACTAATTCCTAGAATCTGTTGAATCTCTTGTTTCGTGGAGTCTGAGATATCTTTCCCAGAAACCATCTCATACTCTTTCAAAATTTGCAAAATTTGTTTAGCTTCCTCAACATTAGCCTTACAAAAAAAAAGCTATCGTCTGCAAATAACAAATGAGATATTGCAGGACTGGCTCTAGCAATCGATAACCCTGCAATAAGTTTCTGCTGTGCGGCTATCTGTAGCTTGCTAATTAACTACTCTGTACATAAAATAAAAATATTACGGGGTAAATAATCCCTTTGTCGTAAGCCCATGTGAGGGATAATTCGACCCCCCGTGACACCATTAATGAGCACCGCATATTCAACCATTGTTAAGCAAAACATGATACACTGAACCCACCTCTTACAAAAACCTTTTTTCGAAACAAATCACCTACAAACGACCATTCAATCCTGTCATAGGCTTTGTTCATATCATTTTTGATTGCCGTAAATTTACCCTTAACTGCTTCATTCGTTCTTAGAGCATGGAATATTTCATGAGCAATCAAAATATTATAAGAGATTCATCTGCATGAGATAAAAGCCGACTGTGTTTCCGAAATTAATTTCGGAAGGAGCCGCTCTAGACGTAAACACATCACCTTCGAAATTAATTTATATCCAATATTACAGAGACTAATTGGCCTAAACTCCGTCATCTTTGTTGGACGTGTTATTTTTGGGATGAGACATATATTCGTCTTATTCAAAATACTCTCAAAAGATCCCTTCCGCAAGAAGTTATTTATCAGAGCCATCAAATCGCCCTTAATAATCTCCCATGAGTACTGAAAAAATAAAGCAGTCATACCATCTGGGCCTGGTGATTTCCCAGGGTCCATCATGAAAAGTGCAGTGTGAACTTCTTCCTCAGTCACCGCACACATTAACATACGATTATCTGAATCATCTATCTTTGTTACAATGTCATCAAAATCTACTGAGTTATTCCCAGTACTCGTGAATAGATATAAGAAGTAATGCGAAGCTTCCACATATAAATCCTCCTCTTTTGTTACCCAATCCCCATTCATATTTAGGAGGCCAACAATCTTATTACGGGCTCTTCGTTGTTGTGTTTGGGAATGAAAGAATCTTGTATTCTCATCTCCCTCCTGTAACAATTTATTTATACTTTTTTGATTCCAATAAGCCTCTTCAGCCACATAAGCCTCTTTTATATTGACTGTTGCCTCTAGAATATCCTCCACATTATCCAAGGGCAAATGTTTACAGTCTTCCAAATGTTGTTTAAGTTCAGCTATTTTCTGACGCCCTGAAGACATTTTTTTACTTCTCTAATGAGAAATCTCCTTTCGGGAGGAACTTATTTTCCTTGTAATAGAATCTCCACGTCTACAAGACAACGTCTGCCAACTTTTCTCAAATATATCTTGCAACCCCTTCTGCCTTATCCACCTTTTATCAAACATAAATTGCTTCCTTGGACGGGATATATGATTCTTGTACCGACCTAAAATTGGTCGATGATCTGATCCTATCATCTCCAAATATTTCACCTCTGACAAGGGAAATAAATCATGTCAATCCCCATTCCCGAACGCTTTATCAAGAATACATCGGACAATACCAGTATGTCTAACACCACGCCATGACCATACATTCCAGAGTTTTGGAAACTCAACTAAACCACAATCTCTAATCATCTGATTAAAACTATGAAAAGACAACGCATTACGTATCACATCTCCTTGTTTCTCATGATTTCCTAACAACTCATTGAAGTCTCCCATAATCATCCAAGGTAAATTCCTCGAAATTCCCATACGAGTTAACCGTTCCCAGACATAATCTCGTATACTCTGTATTGGTTCCCCATATAAAAAAGTGATAAAAGTTTTAATACCATTAAATTCTAAAATATCAATCATATTCTTTTCTTTATAATTGACTGTAACAGTAAAATTGTCGGAGTAAAATAAGGTTAAACCACCATTTGTTCCAATTGGTTCAATTGTTGTTAAAAATTTAAAACCCAAATGCAATTGAATTCTTTCCAAAAAAAAGATAATTATTTTTTGTTTCTGATAAAAATAAAAAAATCAGGTCTATATTTAAACCGAATATCTCTCAAATAATTTATTGTGATTTTATTACCAAGTCCCTGACAATTCCAATATAATGATTGAAAAAACATTAAAAGAAATAACAAATTTTTGAAACATTTATCTTGCTCTTTTAGCATTCCCCTCCTTCACCTTAAGAACTTTAGGTGTTTTGCGAGGTGACAACGCTGCAATGACTGACATCTTCTTCGTGCTTGCACCCCAAACCGGTGTGGCAGAACGTGAAGTGACTTTACTTGGACCCATAGGAGGTTTCATACTCCTTGCATCCTTACACTTTTGCAATTTTTTGGCAAACTCTTCATGAATCTCAGCCATTTCCACTTCTGACAGATCTTGACTACAACATAAAGCTGCCTCAAATGCTAATTTCTCTAACTCAGCATCAGTCGAACAATCGGTTATTGAATCTGCTAATTATCCAATCTCTGAAGCATATTCATACTCATCTTCCTCCATTAAACCCTCAGATCCAGAATCTGTTTGGCCCAAACCAACAGGCCCATAACCCCCAGTTTCCCCCATTCTGTCAGGCCCAACTTCAAGGCTGTTATCCTGTATGTGTGGCCCATTAGCTAGGCACTTACCCAATCTGTTTAGCCCACTAACAATTTCAGAGACTTCAGCCTCTGTTCCATCACTCTCCAAATCTCTGATCCGTTCCTGAATTGTTGCAGAAGTTATCTTATTGGTCGAGATGTCCAAAGATGAACCAACAGTTTCCTGAAACAACAGTCTCCTAACAGGCTTACTAGAAACCGTGTCAACTCTTCCAGCCTCATTAACCTCCTTTAGAGACTCAGTCCGAGGCTCATGTATACCCACTGCGACCCCATGACCACGCTTAGGTCCATCCCTTTTACCTATAGCAGAATGTGTCTTAACAGGGACCCCACACTCTATTTACCATTCAGAACCACACCTTTGAAAGACATGTTCTTCCCAGCGCCACCAGATTTTCCTCTTTTATCCATGCCCATCTTACTATCTTCTGGTTTAGCTTTATAACAAGAAGAAGCATTATGGGTCATCCTAAGACAGAGACTACAAAACCCCTCCAACCTCCTATATTCAAACATGATTTTTGATTCCTCCCCTTCTTCAAATTCCAGAATATAGGAAAATAACAGAGGCTTAGGGCATGGTAGTTCTTACAGCACTTGGCCTTTAACCACCTCAAATGAGACAATTTTACCTATAGATTATGCCACCAACCTGTAGACTTATTCTACTATATATTCAAAAGGTAAACCTGTTATCCGAATCCATAACTGAATCGAGCTTGGATAATCAGCATCAGCCATTGGCTTCCAAGGGACGTAGGACACCATCCAACCATCGAAGTTTATCGACCCATAACTAAGCACGCCTTCCAAATTTGCCATAGATTGAAATTCAAATTGAAAGCGATCATTACCAAGATTTAACCCTTTTACTTTTCCCACTAGGTTCCAGAATTGTGGCATACGAAAGATAAATGTATCCACATTCTCGATTAAAGGGTTTATACACCTACCCATCAAAACCCTAGAACTCCTAGCTAAGAGATCCGAATTATCTATCTTAGGTATTTTGATTTTCAGCCGTCTAGGAGGTGAATCAAGAATCATCTTCTTCTTATTATGACCAATCTGAGCCATTGTTATCTAGAGAACTGTACCCCGAAACAAAATCAGAAAAAGTAGAAAAACTTCGTAGACTTTTATGTAAAAAACAAAGCAGAGAAGAGACTTCTCTTCAGTTTGGGAAAACACTTCGTTATAAACTAACCCAAGGCGGCCCATCACACGTTTTTCTTTCCACAAATTTCGGATCCTTAAATTAAAAACGTTTCCAACAACCCTCCATTTGAAATTCAAAAACGAGGTACTTAAATCCTCACCTATCGTAACCAAATTTGGACTTAATCCCCTAACTAATAAAAGATTTACCCCAAGTGTAGGTGAATCCCTATCTTTCAGTC
This sequence comes from Lepidium sativum, assembly GCA_023374145.1. Taxonomy (NCBI): domain Eukaryota; kingdom Viridiplantae; phylum Streptophyta; class Magnoliopsida; order Brassicales; family Brassicaceae; genus Lepidium; species Lepidium sativum. The sequence goes on from JAKUCM010010093.1 coordinate 17,478, forward strand.
CTATAAAGTAGGAATTTTTAAATTTTGAAAACCACTTCATTAGCCGAGGAAAACACACATGTGTAGCTTGTGAATCCTGTGACATACTATTCGAGAATTCTCTTATGAACTCCTTGGCCTGACCTTCACATTTTTGCTGTCACCTCCCTGGTGCAACATAGGTAAACGTATCCCACTGACCTTTGAAACCCATCCATGTTATCTTTGCTTGACAGAAACACGAAATAAGATCCAAAGTTGCCTGAAATAGGCACCTTGTCATCATGAACAGACCCACATTCTCCACCTGTATCCTTAACAAAATAGACAGCTGTCGATCAATAATCCCATATGTATCTTATAAGTTTTTAATTGGTAAAATAATTATATATTTAAAAAAATAATTATATTTGAGAAAAATTTAAATAGATAAATATGATTAATTCCTAAAAAACAATTATACTCAACAAAAAGACTTTAACAATTAAAATCTAAAGTTTTTATTTTTTTGAAAAAGGTTTAGAAACTTTCAAGTTCTCACGTTAAAATTTTAAATTTGAAAGCTATATTATATATTATGTTGGTAGAGAGTGAAGATACCAATCAGTTGATCAAGTTTTTAGATACCTCGACTAATGATGATACTCAGTAATTACTATCTTACATCAAATAAGTAATTGATTTCCATTTCTCTTTTTTTTTTGTCAACAGTAAATTATATTTGATCACAACTAATCGGTGTAGTAGTTAAATGTTTACTTAATATAAGTGAGGAGACTCGATCCTCAATTATGCAAATGAACTGGTTTAAGTGGACTTACTGCCGACCACTAGATTAATATCTATTTGCATTTCTCTTATCTTTCTATAACCTTAATACTGTATTATTGTATTAATAATTCGAGGTCGATAAATTGATGCTAAGAATGAATCCAAACCATTGCAGATTACAAGTTTTGTGATCGATTGGTGCAAAATTGTTAACTAGTTAAGCTTCAGAGATTTAAAGATGAGTGTTCAAATGATTAAGATGGGAAACTGAAAAATAACCTCCAATAATTAAAAAAATAGGTGTGATTGATATCGTAGTCAGGGAACTATGATGAGTAGTCGAATAGTATTTGCGGCGGCAAAATTAAATTAAAATTTCTAAAATTATAAATTAATGATAAGCTCAAAGTTTTCGACCACACGCTTCTTCAACCTCCCCCAATCAAACTGCTTCTCTTTTTTCAACACTGTTTCTCTCTCTATACATTTATACCCTTTGTATATACTATTACACATACGATATACTATATATTACTACTATATAGTAGTACATACATAATTTAAATATTTAATTTTTAAAAAAATACATATAATTAAGACTAGAAAAAAACATATGAAACTAAAGTTACAAAGTGTGTATATTCTTAGTATTTTTGTTGGTTTAGTTTGGACGAATTTTATTTATGACCAATAATAAACTTTTGTTGTATTATCTTGCTTGAATACATTTTTCAATACCAACCTACGGATTTTGATTTGAAATTGATTGACAATAAATATGATAGTATTGATTTATATTAAGACTTTTAATGTAAGTTTTAAACCATATAAAATGAAACTTGCACCGATTACAAACGCATAATTATTCGTGAATTACATTGACGCACATTCCAGGTGTCTGAGGAATGAAGCATTCTAAGGTACACGTCTATTTAATTAACCAATGATTGATATGTAATAATTTATTAATATTATATATACACAGTAGTATGTATTTGTGTGTATTATTTGGGGCATCTTTTATTCAATTTATTCGTGATAACAAAACAAGCTCATCTCTAAAAATCTCACTCCGATAGTTATATGTCTAATCTAATTTATAGATATGCAAAGTTCGATTTCACTATATTACATAGAATAATAATTTAACAATAAATTTGTGCTGTATTTATAAAGTATTATCAATTCAATTGACAAAAAAATCGTGAAAAAAATATGTTGAACTTCTTACAAATACAGATCAAAACATGTAAGTTTAACTGTTTTTTTGGTTGCTAACAGACAAAAAAAAGCCTAATATAAAAACAGTTTGAATCTCGAGATTGTTAGAGCAACGTTATTAGAGAGTTTTTATTAGAGTTTCTTAAATATTATTAAATGATTATATATAAGAAAATGTGAGTTAAAAATTGTATTTTAATAATAAAATAATAAAATAAGCTAAGAAACTCATTAAAAATTTTCTTAAATAAGAAACTTTCATAGGATTTGTTAAAAATTTCTAAAATGTTTAATAATAAAATAAGTTAAGAAACTCTTAAAAAACTCTTGATAATGGTGGTCTTAGAGAGTAATCATTGAATATATATAATTCATTTAACTTAACGTATAGTCAAGTAGACGAAACTTGATTTCTTTCGACCCTAGCCAATTATATTTATGTTTATTCGGTTAGATCATTAATCTCTATATATATAATACATATTTAGATAAAGATAATAACGAGGGAAAGTGGCTTTTCATTGAGCGATAAAGTAAGATTCTATTTGGTGATTCGTTTAAGTTACGATGTCTCACTTTATTCTAACATTTAAATAAAGTATATATTGTAAATT
>JAKUCM010010094.1:0-13578 GCA_023374145.1 Lepidium sativum
AATCTCACTGGGTTGGACTTTCAGTTGGTTTAGGTGTAAAATATAGTTCCTATCTCATGGAATCCTCGCTCATATTAATTTCTGGATGTTCACCTTCCACTTCTAATAGATTGAAATCAGATCGTCTGTGTTTATTTTGGAGCCCAAGTTGGAATGTCTCATCACAATACATACACAAGCCTTTTGCCTTACATTCTTGCATCTAATGGTAGCTGTATTTACGTGGTGGTTTATCTGTTTGGAATTTAGGTATGTAAAGTGGTTTATTTGGTTGAGGAGTATAGGAGGGTTGTTTTGGTGGTTGTTTGTGTTTGTTTGGTGAGTATTGGTTTTGTAGTTTGGGCTAAAGGGAGCTCTAGCTGTTTTGATGGTAAATGTTGTTAGTAAAACTCATGCATATGGGCAACATGATATACTTCTGCTATATCTGGGTAAAGAACTAACATTTATGGTAAACAAGATGTGGTTTAAGTTGTTGATAATATAATGAGAACGTGAGTAGGCGGCATGACTACATGAGTAAGGGCACATTTGGACCTGTCATGAAAGACTTCGAGAGAATCACTATCTTGTTTCAGATTAACTAGGTCTGTTACGGGGTCTCGATGTCTTCCCCCAAATTGAACTCCAATTTTTCCAGCATATTCATACCAAGGTGGATGCATCCCATACCCCCTGTGACATAAAAATTTTGATACCATTGAAAAGCTCTCCCAGACATATGCATTGACAATATTCTCACTTTGATTCCTCTAATGTTCCATCCAAAGAGAAGAACTGCTCACACCTGAAAATCCAATCATGCAGTTCATTATCGTCAAACGCTGGGAAACTCACTTTGGTAAGTTGGGCAAGTCGCCTTGTCATTATTGCTGGTGTTCCATTAGGTGCCACACTGTTAAATTTGTGACCTTGATACACAGGATCTAGTGGTTTGAATCTGGACGGTGAAGATTGATTCAACGTCGGGGAAAGCTAACAAGGGGATTGATGTGGTGTGACAACCGCCGATGTTGATGATGCGTGCATCGGTCGTTTGTGGGATCCAATGGAGGTGGGCCTATCTCAGCAAGGGTATTACATATCATAGAAAATTTATCGTTCATTTCTAAAATAACATAAAAATGTTGTTGTTTGTTCATCACATGTGTAAGGTATTTATACAAGGAGATAAACTTAATATAACAAAGATGTTACATAAAAGTAAATGACAACTTAATGGTATAATTACTATAACTTTACTGAATATTAATGTTAACAAAGACGTTATTACGTTATATTTCCTTTACCCTCCCGCAAGTTGGCGGGGAAACATCTTGAATCCCCAACTTGGACAAAAGATAAGTAAAAGTAGTGGAAGGCAAAGCATTAGTGAGGAGATCCGCCGGTTTTTCTATGGTGGAGATATGAGTTGTGTGTAGAATATCATCGTTGATAGCAACACGTACAAGATGACAATCAAGCTCCACATGTTTAGTCCGTTCAGGAAAAACAATGTTAGCAACGATATGCAAAGAGGATTTACTGTCAAAATATAGCGTTATGGGCGCGAAATGCGTGATAACGAACAACGCGAGATGCTGTTTGACCCACTTCAACTCACGGAGAGTAAATGACAGTGAGCAGTACTCAGCTTCAGCAGAAGACATAGAGACAGTACGTTGTTTTCTTCGTCTTCCATGAAACTGGAGAGAATCTGAGTATAACGATGTATGCAGAGAGAGACCGTCGAGAAAGGGGACAGTCAGTCCAATCAGAAACGCAGAATGCCCTAACTTGGAGAGAAGAGTCAGCATAGAGAATAATACCCCAACCAGAACACCCTTTCAAATAACAAATCACGCGGAGAACAACATGCCAATGCTCGTGAAGAGAACAATGCATGAGCTGGGACAAAACCTGGACGATATAACAAAGTTCAGGCCGAGTGAAAGTAAGATAAATTAAATTAGATATTGGGGCGCCAGTGGCTAGAGAAAGTTTGTGATTCAGCTTGGTGGGAACAAAGACAAGCTTGCAACCTAGTAGACCAGTTTCAGCAATGATGTCAAGAGCATATATGCGTTGAAAGAGAAAAATACCCGAAGAATTTCGAGCAACCTCAATGCCGAGAAAGTATTTCATATTCCCCCAATCTTTCATGTAAAAACAAAGATGCAAGTAGTTCTTGAACTTGTGAATAGTAGAGAGATCATTCCCGATAATAATAAAATTATCCACATAGATGAGTATGTGAAGATAAACCGTACTGTGAGTATAGAAGAAAAGAGAATAGTCAGCTTTGCTTTGAACAAAGCCATAGATGAGTAGGCACTGCGGAATTTAGCAAACCAACAATGAGAAGCCTGTTTAATAAAATAGATAGACTTCTTGAGGAGACAGACAGTAGATGGATCTGATGTGTGAAAACCGGGAGGAAGCTGCATGTAGACTTCTTCTTTTAAAATGCCATGAAGGAAAGCGTTATGGACATCCATCTGGTGGACCTCCCATTGTTTAGCAGAAGTAAGTTGAAGCATGAGACAAACTATGATAGGATTGCAACAGGTGCAAACGTATCTCTATAGTCCAACCCTTCTGTTTTTCGATTTCCGAGGGCCACAAGACAAGATTTATGTCGAGCAAGACGACCATCAGAGTGATACTTGAGTTTGAATACCCATTTGCTGTTGAGGACCCGTTTTCCAGGAGGTAAAGTAGTCATCTTCCATGTGTAATTATCCTCCAGCGCCTTGATCTCGTCTTGCATTGAAGCTTTCGAAATCTTGTCATGTATAGTTTGGTTGTAAGAAGCGGGTTCCACATGTGTGCGGACCGCTGCAAGGAACACTTTATGGCCATGAGAGAAGCATTCCTTAGATAGATAATCAGACATAGGGTATAGGGAATTACCTGGAACCGAGCGACAAGGATCTGAAAAAGAAGATGAAGTGCGAGAAAGAGAGTGTATTATTTGCAAAGTACGAGGCAAGACGTAGTCTCTAAGTAAAACAGAGGGCGTTTTAGTACGTTGTCCACGACCTAGAAGTTCGAGAACACTGGGAGAAGATGCAGGAGACGCGGGTGAAGGAGACGTAGGAGAGACAATGCTGGAAGGTGAATCACAAACGGGCGAAGATGGATTAGATACCATAGGGGAGGTGACTGTCGCCACAGGATCTGCGGGTAAGACAAGAACCGAATAAGCGGAAGCAGATGGAGAAGGAGAAGAAACTGGGATAAGGGATGACGGTGCATCGAAGAAATGAGCCAAGTCAATGTTGACCGCATGAGAAGTGAGAAATGTAGAATAGCCCGGGAATTTAGTTTCTACAAACACGACGTCCAGACTAATGAAAAACTCATTTGCGCTCGAGATCAAATAGACGCCAGTCCTTTTTGCCATAGAGGTAGCCGACAAAGAGACATTTTTGACTCTGAGCACCAAATGTGTCTTTGTCACGGACACGACAATGAGCATTACAAAGACAACCAAAAATGTTGAGAGAATGATAAGATGGAGGTGTACCATGACGCATCTCGTATGAGTCTTGCCGTTGATAACCAGAGTAGGGGTGTGATTAATGAGATGAGCAGCTATTAAGATACTCTCTCCCCAAAAAGAAACTGGGAGATTCGCTTGGGATAAACATGCACAAGCAACATTCAGGAGATGACGGTGCTTGCGTTCGACATGACCATTCTGTTGAGGGATGTCAACGCAGGAGGTTTGATGAAGAATACCATGCTCGCAAAAAAACGATGAGAGGACCATGAATTCCTTGTCGTTGTCAGTGTGAATGGATTGGACCGGTTTCTGAAACTGTGTCTCACTCATAACAAAGAAGTTTTTAAGAAGACCCGCAACTTCTGATTTTTCAAGTAGTAAGTAGACCCATACTACACGGATATAATCATCAACAATGGTGAGAAAATAAGCAGCACTGCAAGAAAAATGTGTGCGGTGAGTGATAAAGACGTTTTTACGGTGTTTTCTCAAATACCAAACTGTCTATCTAATCAATTGCAGTACAGTATGGTGTCAATCCACTGGGAGAGTAACTAGCAATCAAGATGTAATCTACTTATCCTAATCTAAGCCAGATTCGATTTAGTGAGTGGTAATCTATCCTAGGTGACAACGAAATCTTAAAACAGAATGCTAAAAACGAAACATGAAATTAGAATGTAAAAGCAGAGCATTAAAAATAAAGCGATAGTAAAACTAATAATGAAGTGCAACACAGAATCTCAACCTTAAAGCAGAGTATTAAAATCACAAAAAATTGAATAGAGGAAAAACGGGTTCTCGAAGTTTAGGATCAATGATTAGGGTATTCCTAGGGGTTCCAGACTTATTTATCAACCTATTTAGATGACCTCTAAGCAAGGAATCACAAAGTAATCACATTCGCTCTCGCGCAATGGGACCTCTCCTAAAAGACAACCTGACTTGACTCTCGCCCAACGATTGGAAATTCAAGAGGCTTTAAGTATGGACCTTACAAAGCCTAATAACACCCAAGACAATCAATCTCTTGAGATAGGAAGATGTTATCTTAACTTAAGCATGTTCAAGTGATTCCCCAAACGCCTCTCGGGGGGGATTCACCAAGAGATCGAATTTCAATTGATCAGAAAGAAACAAGCATTAAGAACACTTAAATTAAAGAGATCTAAGATCTTAATCAAACATAAACAAATCTGGAAATCCCTAAGTTTTCCCCTAATCTCACCCTTTCCTCAAGAACCCTAGACTAACTTACTCAGAATTCATGATGTAAAATATAGACTTAAAATCAAAAATCAATTGCATAAACTTAGGACTAAAAATCGTAAATTGCTTTGTAAAGATAAGACTCGAAATTTTGCTAGAAAAAATTGTATATTAAAACTTGAAATTCCTTAGAAAGAAAAATGGGAAATTCCTTTAAAAAGTGAAAAGGAAATTTCCTTAAGAAAGAAAATAGAAAAAGTCTAAAATAGTTGTTGGGCTTGCACAAATGGGTCTTGATGGGCCTTTTTCGCAGAGAAGCCCAAGAAGTCAATCTTCGTCCAAAGTCTTAGTTCTGGTCCGCAAATTCACTCGACCAAGTGATGGTCGAGTGTCATGCTCGAGTGTCCGAAACTCGAGTGCCAAATCTTCTAGTTCACATCCTGAACTTCAACCTTAGGTCAGACGATTCCTAATTGGTCTTCTTGTAATCTGAAATACTCCGTGATAAGCTCCAAAAAGTACCTAAAAATCCCTTTTATGCAATGTATGCAATGCCCAACACTAATAATGCAAATTATGCTTAAAAGAACCTAAAACAATGATAATAATGCAAGTATGAATGCAAAACATGCTAGATAATGGTCCTAAAATGTGGTAAAATGCAGACACATCAACTCCCCCAAACTTAGTCTTTGCTTGCTCTCAAGCAAATATGCATCGAACTAAGAAGGAAGAGAAGTTGCTGACAATGGGAACATCTTACTTAAACAAACGACTCGCCAAACTGAAAAACCGTAATCCATAAGTGAAACCTCATTCTTTTGTAAGAACCACAATTTACTTTCATCAAGGCTTAGCATAAAAACCGAATATTCCCTAACACTTAGTTGGACTCTTAAGAAACTCAGATTCGAAACCTATTTCTTTCAAGTGCAGTCCGCAAGAGGGGCTATTGATCAAAGACCTTGGGATTCAACTTCCTCAAATTCAGCTAGTCACTATGGTTTAAGCATTTTCGATCACTTCTCAACTTCTACTTGTTTTTATTGGCTTTAGCTTATCAATGAAGCACGAAAAAGTACGGGTTTACGCACAGTCCCGGTTCACCTTAGGCATCAATGTATTAGCTTTATTAATAGGACGCAAAAAAGTACGGATTTACGCACAGTTTCGGTCTATCTTAGGTGATATCGAAATGGTTTTATTGATGAACACAAGAAGGTACGGGTTTACGCACAATCCCCGTTCATCTTAGACCATATATTTTGAGCCGAGTTGAGAAGGATGATTCTATATTCACCTTATGCTTTTCTTTTTACTTAGCTAGCTGAACCTAAGGAAGGATCTTATGCAATGTATCTCAGCCCCTAATTTGGAAAAAATAGAATTCGATTATGAGGTAACAAATCAGGTTCTTTTTGAGACACATCCTAAGTATCGGTTTCAAAGGTCAATGATCTACCAATCAGTGTTCAAGAGGAAAAAAAACGCAAGTCTAAGAGTTCACTATTGTTACTAGCCAATCAACCTAGCAAGTCTATCTATCTAGCAAGATGATTCCCGAAACTCTAGACTCAATCCTATATGAATGCAATGCAGCTACATGAGCACTATGTTTTTGACTTATGCTTTTTCGATTTTTTTTTCAAATATTTATGGGTTTTCTATGCCTTAGATGTAATGCAATCTAAAAATATGCTAAAGAAAATATTTTTGGTTTTTTTCTATGCCTTAGATGTAATGCAAATGATCAAATGCAAAGAATAAAACTAAGAATCACAGAAAACAAAGTCAAATATCCTCTAGAACCCTCCCCCAAACTTAAATCACACAGTCCCTTGTGTGTATAAAAGTCCGAAAGAGGATCCTAGACCAGCAAGTCAAGTGAAAAATATGCAAAAGCAAGTCAATTGAAAAATATGCAATGGTATTTACAATGAAAGGAAGGGGTTTTTGTACCTCTTTAGTGGTTCCAGTAGTCAGCTGCCACATTCTGCATGAGTTCCATGTAGTGGTCATTGTGCCTCTGACGCTCGAGCTCAGCTTGCTCGAGCGTTTCGGTCGAGTGTTCGGATTGCTCAATCGATTGGTGCTCGAGCGGATGGCTCGAGCTTGCCCCAGCTGCATCAAATGGTCTTCTATATGAGAAGGCTGCGGGGTTTGCAGAGGAGTGTCTAGCTGGTGCGGGTTGGTGCTGTCTTTCACGATCCGTGGATACAGAGGCTCTTCTTGGGCGAATAGTTGGTGGTGGTGGTGGTCCGCTGTTTCTTTCTAGAGCCGCCACTCTTCTACTTAGATCATCGTTTTCCTGCCTTCTAGCTTCGTCGCTTGCAGTCAGCTTCTTCACCTTCTTCATCAACCATTTGTTCATCTTCTGCAACAAGCTTATGTGCTTGTGTGCTTCTCGAACTGGTTCTCCTTGACGTGGTGGCATCGTGTATTCTTCAAAACAATACGCCTCAGGATCCACTTCATCGCTGTTTGTTGGAGATGAACTCTGCTGAGGGCCATTGGGATCGTACAAGGCTTCTAAAGGCGGATTAAAATCCGTGTTTTGCCCCATCCTTATCGATGTGTACTCCTTGTTTGGCAAGAGTAGAAAAGCATTCGGTCTAAGTAAATGATGGAAAGAGTAAAGGAGCTTACCTCGAACTTCAGTCGTAGCAAAGAATTGACTGCTCCTTAAGTGATCGATGTTCATGAATCGAGGATCAGCCCATTCCGTCTCATCGATTGGCACATTACATCTCTCCAGAATGCATGTGACAAGTCCGCCAATTGTGATCTTTCCATCACGTCCTCCGGTTTTATTATCCCTTGCCCAATCGCGGTATGTGACCAATTGGTTAGCAAATTGGATGGTTAAACCAGCACTGTTCCGATCTCCGATAATCGGGGATCTGTCGCTCTTTGTACCAACAATGTCCTTGAGAGCAGTCACCAGCATCTCCATTTCTCCTAGATTGATCGTTCCAGTAGTAAAACGTGAGAAAAATGTATTTGCAAGGATTGTTCGAAAATAACTCAAGGCCGGGTTTTGGATCAGTGATGCCTTAGATCGGGAGGACGAGAATCTGCTCCTCATTGATGTAATCGACCGCCACACATCATCCAACTCTGTTCTATCGAAATCTGGTCCATAATTTTCGGACTCGGCTTTTGGGAACTCAAAGACGTCTCTAAGTGCTCTGAAAGTCATTCGATAGTCCCTTCCTCTAATTGCAAAGAAGATGTAAGTGCCATTTTTCCTTTCTTGGAGACTCTCATTTTCTGCATCGTATAAAACGATCTGAACCATCGCCAAAACTGGAGAGTCTCCTCCTTGTATGCTCGCTGCGGATACTGCACAAATGTGGACAGCCCACAATTTTGTAACATGAGATCTACATCTCTGGTTATTCCCATTGCGGTCAGTGCCTCCTTGCATGGATAGCGGGTCCCTAAGAAATCCATCCTCCGCAGATCGGTTAGTGCTCTTGCCGAGTTGTGCCTTTCCTTCATCTCTTTTTCTCTTTTTCCGGCAAGGATTATCTCCCTTGCCTCTTCCGCCTCTCTTTTGCCATACCCATCTTCACGAAGTGTTTCAGCAACAAGGTCTGGGTCCATCTCGTCCTCATCCATGTATTCTCTCATTTTCAGATTGCCGTCAGTCATGGTGAAATTTGATCGGAAAAAGAGTAAGTGTTCTGACGCTCGACCTGGACACTCGAGTTGTAAAGGTCTAGTGTAGTGGATGAACAGAAAGAGAGATGATTTGCTTTCGTAAAAGAGAGAAAAACTAGAGAGAAATGTTAGAGAGAGAGAGTGTATTTCGTGTGAATGAAAGGAGAGAGGCTCCTCCTCCTTTTATAGAGGAGGAAAAACAAAGGGGGAATCTTTTCAAATTCAAAATTTGAACTTGGATTAAATCAAATCTTTTGAATTAAATGGAAAATATATTGCATTAAAGAAAGATTTAACCCATTTTTCGGAGTAAATGTCTCTCCTTTCTCAGCTTTTGGCAGTTATAAGCTTTGGAGGCATGTGAATAGGCATGAAGGCGGGACGCTCGAGCCTGACACTCGAGCAGATTTGGTCGAGTGTCAGTCTGCCAAGTGATGGCTGATGCTCGAGTGGGACACTTGACCAGGCGTGGTCGAGTGTTGTCCCATCTTGTCGGTTCCGACCCCACTTGTCCTATATGGGCCCCACTTTCCTGTAAAAGAGTACAAAAAACCTTCCAAGTGCATGTAAGACGAAATAGATGCAAGTAAAAATGGAAAATAGCAAATATTTGTAAAGAAAATATGTTTGAAAAAATTGAATGTATATACAGAGGATACCTTTGGGATTACCTCCCAACTGCGCTTGTTTATAGTCTCAAGCTCGACTTCCTCCTATTTATTGGAGAGGAGGCGGTTCATCGAGCAGAACCGAAGTTCCCTCGGGAATCGTGCAGTTGGCCAAATAAGGCTTAACTCTATGACCGTTCACAGTGAATCCTTCTCCATTGCTGTTGGCTAAAGTGACTGCTCCATAGGGTAAAATTTGCAGTACTTTGAACGGACCAGACCACTTTGATCGCAATTTTCCGGGAAATAGCATGAGTCTTGAGTTAAAGAGAAGTACTCGATCACCAACTTTGATTGTTTTTTACTGGATCTTTTTGTCGTGAGCTGCCTTTGTGCGATCTTTGTACGCTTTTGAGCTATCATATGATTCAAGTCTGATTTCTTCAAGCTCATGTAGATCCATCTACATCTTTTCTTGTGCTGTCTTGATATCGAAATTCAAAAGTTTGGTTGCCCAAATTGATTTGTACTCTAGCTCTACTGGCAAATGGCAGGATTTTCCATAAAGCAGTTGAAAAGGTGTGCGGCCAATAGGTGTTTTGAAAGCAGTCATATAGGCCCAAAGAGTATCATCTAATTTGGCGGCCCAATCACGTTTTTACAGCCCAACTATCTTTATCAAAATCGATTTGATCTGTCTATTAGAGACTTCAACTTGTCCGCTGGTTTGAGGATGATAAGGGGTTGCCACTTTGTGTTTAACCCCATGTTTCCTAAGCAAATTCTTGAAAACCTTATTGACAAAGTGGGATCCTCCATCACTGATCACAACTCTTGGTACACCAAATCTGGGAAATATTATGTGTTTGAAAAGCTTAAGTACCACTTTTGCATCGTTTGTAGGAGTTGCAATAGCTTCTACCCATTTAGAGACATAATCCATAGCAACCAGAATGTAGTTGTTCCCTAAAGAAGGAGGCTTAAATGGTCCCATGAAATCGATTCCCCAACAGTCAAACACTTCTATTTCCAAGATCGGATTATGCGGCATCTCATTCCTCTTGCTTATACTACCCATTCTTTGACAGCAATCACATCTGGATATGAACTTTTGGCAGTCTTTGAAAATTGATGGCCACCATAACCCGGATTGAAGGATTTTCTGTGCTGTTTTGAATGCAGCAAAGTGTCCTCCATAAGTAGATCCATGACAGTGTTCTAATATTCCATTGACTTCCTCTTCTGATACACATCTTCTGAATAGTCCATCAGATCCTTGCTTGTAGAGATAAGGTTCATCCCAAAAATACTGCCTTACATCCCTGAAGAACTTCTTCCTTTAATTCAGGGTTTTAGGCAGTTCTCCTCCGACCAAATAGTTTACCAAGTCGGCATACCATGGTAAGCAGGTTCCCACAAACTTCGATCCGATCGAAAAATGTCCTCTTTGTCTGTGGGCCTGACACTCGAGCAGGTGGTGCTCGAGTGTTATGGTCGAGTGTTCGGTGGAAAAAAATCAACAGTTGCTCTTCAGGCATAGAAACATTCATTGGAAGGGTTTCTTCAACCTGTATCCTTGATAAGTGATCAGCAACACCGTTTTCAATCCCTGGTTTATCGACTATCTCCATGTCGAATTCTTGCAGCAACAAAATCCACCTAAGCAGTCTAGGCTTAGCATCCTACTTTTTCATCAAGTATCTTAGAGTTGCATGATCAGTATGCACAATAACTTTTGATCCAACCAGATAGGATCTGAATTTCTCAAAGGCGAACACAACTGCAAGCAATTCCTTCTCTGTGGTGGCGTATTTCACCTAGGCTTCGTCTAGTGTTCTACTAGCATAGTAGATCACATTCAGTTTCCTATTTATCTTCTGTCCCAGAATTGCCCCAACAGCATAGTCACTAGCATCACACATTATCTCAAAAGGGAGATTCCAATCAGGTGCTTGGACTATTGGTGCTGTTATCAAGGCGTCTTTAAGTTCGAGAAAAGCCTTGAGGCATTCCTCGTCAAAGACAGAATTTGCCTCCTTGCAAAGGAGACGAGTCAAAGGCCTAGCAGTCTTTGAAAAATCTTTGATGAATCGCCTATAGAATCCTGCATGTCCCAAGAAACTCCTAATGTCCTTGACGGTTTTGGGCGGCTGCAGCTGAACCATCACTTCTATTTTAGCTTTATCGACTTCGATGCCTTTCTCTGAAATCTTGTGACCTAGAACGATGCCTTCTCTCACCATGAAGTGGTATTTCTCCCAATTAAGCACTAGATCCGTCTCAATGCACCTGGATAAAACCCTGCACAAGTTCGACAAACAAGAGGAGAAGGAAGAACCATAGACAGAAAAATCGTCCATGAACACTTCGACCATCTCCTCAATCAGATCCGAAAATATAGAAGTCATGCAACGTTGAAAAGTAGCAGGTGCATTACAAAGACCAAATGGCATTCTCCTATATGCAAATGTACCATAAGGGCAAGTAAAGGTTGTTTTTTCCTGATCATTTGGATGTATAGGGATTTGGAAAAATCCACTATATCCATCAAGGAAACAGTAATATGAGTGATTAGCCAACCTTTCTAGCATTTGATCGATGAATGGCAAAGGATAATGATCTTTTCTAGATGCAGAATTCAATTTCCTAAAATCAATGCACATCCTATGTCCTGTAACAGTTCTAGTTGGAATCAAATCATCATTCTCATTTCTAATGACAGTGACCCCTCCCTTTTTAGGCACACAATGCACAGGAGATACCCATTTACTATCAGAAATAGGGTAAATTATATCAGCATCTAACAATTTTAAAATTTCCTTTTTAACGACCTCTTTTAAATTCGGATTCAATCTCCTTTGAAGTTCCCTGCTAGAATAAGATTCATTTTCAAGATGAATTCTATGTGTGCATAAGTCGGGAGAGATCCCTCTAATGTCAGACAGTGAATACCCTAAGGCTTTTCTAAACCGTCTTAATTCAGAAAGCAACATGTCTAACTCATCATCACTCAATGCATTATTTACTATTACTCGATAAGTAGAGTTAGATCCAAGAAATGCATACCTGAGCCCGGAGGGGAGTGGTTTGAGTTCCACTTTCGGTGATTTGAGCTCCGACCAGTCGTCATCGATCTGATACTCGACCTTAGTGTGGTCGAGTGTTGTGGTCGAGCGTTGATTTCCAGAGGCTAAATCGGGATGCTTGAGCTCTGCTTGCTCGAGTATTGAGGTCGAGTGTAAGATCTCGAACTGTTTTTCACTTTTCAGTGATTTGCAAGAGTCCAACAAGCCTTTGTAGACCTCAGTTTCTTCGTATATGTATCCATCACAACCGTCTTTTATCAAAGCAATACCGAGGTGATCTTTCTCTATCAATTCCCCAAACAGATCCTTTGAAAGATCATCTATTTCTTGCACCACGAACAGCTGACCCTCAATGGTCGGTTTTCTCATTATGTCGCTGATGCTGAAAGTCATCTTGAAATCTTTCCCAAGGTTGAGTTCGATTTCTCCTTTTGGCACATTGATCACAGCTCCTGCAGTGGCTAGGAAGGGCCTACCAAACAGCAAGGGGTCCTTGGGTTCTTCTCCCCATATCTAGAACAACAAAATCCGTGGGGATTTCTACTCCTCCAACCCGAACTGGTAAGTCTTCTAGAATTCCATGTGGAATCCTAACCGATCTGTCAGCTAGTACCAAGGATATCTTACAAGACTTGTACTTGTCGAACCCTAATCTTTTGGCGACTGTTAGAGGCATTAGGCTGATCGATGCCCCTAAATCACACAAGCAACTCCTGAATGTGAGAGGTCCAAGCGAGCATGGAATTGTGAATGCTCCTGGATCATCAAGCTTCTTAGGCACAACCTTTCTTTGTATAATATCATTGACCTCATGAGTTAGCACAACATCCCTTCGACTTCTTGTGTTCTGTCTTTGACTGCATCCTTTAAAAACTTTTGATAAGGGGGCATTAGCATAAAGGCGTCCAGAATTGGTATTTTTACTTCAACGTCCCTCATCTGTTTTTCAAAGAGAGCTTTGTACTTGTCCGCAACATCCTTTTTGAACCTCTGTGGAAAAGGAAGCTGTGGTTTGAAAGGAGGTGGAGCAAACGGTTTTGGGTCTTTTTGTATGTCAGTTGTGTTTTTGGGCTGTGCTTCTGACACTCGAGCAGGTGGTGCTCGAGTGTGTTGGTCGAGTGTCATAGATTTCGGCTTTTCTGTGCTGATTTCTGTCTGTTTTCGACCAAATCATCCTCCCCTTCCTGAAGGACACTGTCCTCAGTGTTCTCCGTCGATTCAGCACGAATTAGCAATTCACGGCCACTACAGAGTGTAATGGCGTTGGCGTGATACTCCTTAGGGTTTTGAACAGCTTTTCCAGGTAGCTGTCCGGTTTGTTTTATAGTTGATGAAGATCCTTGTTGATTCTCCACATATTTGAGACGGGCATTAAGAGTCTCAAACTTGCAGTTGAGTTCATTATGTGAAGCATCGATCTTAGCGTGTACCTCAGCAAATTTCCTTGTTAATTCGGAAGCGCTGGCTGTCTATCCCTTTAGTATCTGCTGCAGGATGTCCATCACTTCAGGTGTTTGTTGTGGTG